>CM060347.1:36656883-36660244 GCA_030674155.1 Stramonita haemastoma | reverse complement strand
GTGATAAGTTGGTGACGTGCCCTGTGAGGGTGACCGCCCACAAGGCCCTGAACAGCAGCAAAGGGGTGGTCAGGTGCAGGGACCTGCAGGGGGTGTCCGAGGCAGAGATCAAGGCCGAGCTGGCTTCTCAGGGAGTCATAGACGTATACCGAGTGCAGATCAGGAAAGGGGGGGACAAGGTCCCCACGAACACCTTCTTCGTGACATTCTGTACGACCGTGCTGCCTCAAAATATCAAGGTCGGGTACCTCAGCGTGAAGGTCACGCCGTACATCCCCTCTCCGCTGAGGTGTTTCAGATGCCAGAAATTTGGCCACGTGAGGGACCAGTGCCCTGGACAGGAGGTGTGTGGCATCTGTGCGTAGGCGGTACACGACGGGAATGTCAGGACCCCACTCTGTGTGTGAACTGCGGAGGTGCCCACGCCTCCGCGTCCAAGCAGTGCCCCACTTGGGTGTTTGAAACGGAGATTCAGCGGGTCAAAGTGGAAAAAAGGGTGTCCTTTTATGAGGCCAGAAAGATCGTGCAGGGAAGTAACAGCAACGGCAGCACTCAGTCATACGCAGCAGTGGTCAAGAGGTCGTGCGTGTCGGTGGCCTGTCAGACGGACTTTGGCTCTGGAATGGCTGGGCCCAGCCGACCGAGCACCGCTGACCGGGCGCCTACCCCGGTGAAGAAGGCCTCTGGCGGGGACCTAAAACCCGCTCCTGTGCGCCTTGTTGACGCACAGAAAACGCCAGCTCCCGTCCGGGGGTCCAAACTGCCGACCCCCGGATCCAAAGAAAAACCGGCCCCTCCCCCAAAACCAGTCGAGGGCTGGAGAACGGTCTCCTCCGGTGCCTGTAGAGGCGCCGAGGTGGTGGTGGTGGCGGCGGGGGAGCAAAAGTCGCCCCCCAAGAAAAAGGTGGTTAAATATCTCTAGGACAGGCCGAAGAAAGCCGAGAAAGACTTTCTGCACGAAAGTCGGTTCTCCGTGCTTTCTGGTGATACGTCGGAGATGGAATGACCAAAGTAACGTTTTATGACTAATATTTTACAATGGAACGTTCGCGGTCTGGCGTCCAACAGGGAGGAGCTGCAGCTTCTCTGCCGGGACCACAGACCGGCCGTGGTCGCACTCCAGGAGACGCTTTTAAGGGAGGGAAAAGATTTTAATTTGTCCGGTTTTAGCTCCATCCATGAAAGGGCCAAGCCCACCGAGCGTGGAACCTCCGGGGGGCTGAGCTTGCTCATCAGAGATTCCTTATTGTACAGCTGTGTGGTCCTCGACACTCCTCTCCAGGCGGTGGCTGCTAGGGTCACGCTGCACAAGACAGTCACTGTTTGCAGCATCTACCTGTCTCCGTCGGTGGCGGTGAGGAAGGCGGACTTGGTGTCGTTGGTTCGGCAGTTACCTCCCCCCTTCCTGTTGCTGGGAGACTTCAACGGGCATTCCCCCCTTTGGGGAAGCGAAAAGTCGTCCGCGAGGGGCCTCCTCCTTGAGGAGGTGTTTCTGGAGCAGGACTTGTGCGTGCTGAACGGCAAGGTTCCTACTTATATGCATTCCTCAAACAGTACGCTGTCGTGTCTGGATCTGTCAGTCTGCGATCCCTCGTTGGTCTTGGACTTTCGGTGGGAAGTGCGTGACGATCTGCACGGCAGCGACCATTTTCCGGTGGTCTTGGCGTGGAGTGGGGCGGCAGAGGAAGCCCGTACGCAGAGGTTCGACGTCAGGAGGGCCAACTGGGATGCCTTCAGGGCCGACCTTGTTTCCGGGATGGATGAGGAGGCTGTCTTGTCTGCGGAAGATCCGGCGGAGGCACTGACGTGTGTGGTTCAGGCTGCGAGGCGGTCGGTTCCCAGGACCAGCGGTCGACCGGGGGCGCCCAGGGTGCCCTGGTTCGACGAGAAATGCAGGGCGGTCAGGAAGGAACGCAAAAATGCGCAGCGTCGGGTCAGGCAGCAACCGTGTCCGGCGGCGGTCTCGGCCCACCAGAAGCTGCGGGCCAAGTCCCGTTTCGTCTTCAAGTCTAGCAGGTGTGAGGCGTGGAGGCGCTTTTGCTCCAAGCTGAACAGCAGGACCTCCAGCAAGAAGGTATGGAGGGTGATTGCGAAGATCAAGGGGCAGGGCGCCTCCACGTCGATCAACCATTTGCGCTCGGGGGACGCTTTGGTCACCGACAGGGAGGCGGTGGCTAATCTGCTGGCCGCCACCTTGAGGGCAAACTCGTCGGCGGAAACGAAAACCCAGGAGTTCTTGAACACGAAGCGGCGTCGGGAGAGAGTGCCTTTGAGTTTTGCGTCCAGCGATGAGGAGGTCTATAACCTGCCGTTTTCTTTCCCGGAGCTGAAGAGCGCCTTGCAGTCTTGCGGCGAGACTTCGGCGGGCCCGGACGAGGTACATTATGGCCTTCTGAGGCACCTTCCGGAGGTATGTCTGCGGACCCTCTTGAGGGTTAACAACCGGATCTGGACGACGGGGTTTTTTCCCCCGTCCTGGGAGATGGTTTGCGTCGTCCCTATCCGAAACCCGGCAAGGACCTTAAGGACCCCGGCAATTACAGGCCCATCGCGCTCACCAGCTGCGTTTGTAAGGTGATGGAGAAGATGGTCAACAGCCGCCTGGTGTGACATCTGGAGGCAAAGGGTCTTCTGGCCAGGGAGCAGTGCGGTTTCCGCAAGAATCGTTGCACCGTGGACCACCTGGTTCGCCTCGAGACGACAGTCCGGAACGCCTTTGTCAACGGGCGGCACGTGGTGGCCGTTTTTTTTTCGACCTCGATAAGGCTTATGACACCGCCTGGAGGTACGGCATCCTGTCGGACCTGCGGGACTTGGGGTTTCGAGGACGGTTGCCGATCTTCCTGCAGAATTTTTTGGCCAAAAGACGGTTCCGGGTGAGGGTGGGCTCCACGCTTTCGGAGATCTTCGAGTAGGAGATGGGGGTTCCTCAGGGGAGCATCCTTTCCCCGGCTCTCTTCAGCGTCAAGATCAACGACATTGTCAGGTCGGTCCATCAGGGGGTGGAGTGTTCGCTGTTCGTGGACGATTTCGCTTTGTACGCTACGGGCAGTACGTTTGCGGGGGTTCAGAGGCAGATACAGCTCTGCGTGAACAAGGTTCAGGAATGGGCGCAAGATAATGGGTTCAAGTTTTCGGTCGCCAAAACGAAGTGCATTCACTTCACGAACAAGTCCAGAGAGCACTTCCCGGATCCCGTCATCCGCTTGGGAAAATCCACCATCCCGGCGGTGGCGGAGGCCAAATTCTTGGGCATTGTTTTCGACGGGAAGCTCAATTTCAGGAGCCACATTCAACAGCTGAAAGCGTCGTGTCAGAGAGCCCTGAACCTCCTGCGGGTGATCGCCCATACTGACTGGGG
>CM060347.1:36641883-36651883 GCA_030674155.1 Stramonita haemastoma | reverse complement strand
GGTGAAGAATGGGGAAGAGGGGAAAGATTGTAGGATGATCTCAGGCACTCCACATCTCAAACAGTATTGATGGAGGCCACGCAGGGGTGTTATGGTAACACGTTTTATTGTTTCATTTACCACAACAAAACAACACACACACAGCTCAACCCAAAAAACAACTACTGTACTAGCTTGTCACATCGTTAGGGCTCCGACAGTTTGCCGACATCTTGCTATCTTCAGGTTGTTGCAGGGAATGGCTGAGCGACTGCCCGCTTCCCTTACTTATTCCCAACTATTTCTGTCCTCAACCAATAGATTTGAACTAAGCATGTCCAAGGGGGTGCCAGCTGACTTGGGCTTAAGCCAATCAATTTAAAGTGGAAATTTGAAAAGAACCAAGTCAGCAAAAGTTGACCACAACAACAAGCTTGTTGACCAATAAGCTAGCAGGGCCAACCTGTTAATTGTCGCCAGCTTGTCTCAAGTGGGCAGCCACGACTCTCCCTCTCTAATTCCGACTCTCGCGCTAACAAAGCGCTAACAAAGAAAAGTCCAACATAGTGTCTAGTTATAGTGTCTAAAGTGCACACTATAACACACTCCCCAAGTTTTTAAATGCAATGTCCTCATTGCATGCCTACAGTCCTCATCAACAACATAGCAAATATGGCATGAAAAAAATCCTTTCTCTTCTGACAGAGAAACTGAGAATTAACAAATCTGAGAAACCTCTTAAACAAAACACGCGAAACCTCTCAGATTTCCCATCTAGGCCTGTACACTAGGCCTACTTCAAAACCAACAATTCCACAACTGGCTTCAAAATTAACAACACTGGATTTACCCAACAAAATACTATTTGCCATACTCCTCATTTTCTATCATCTTCCTCATAGCCTCCCGTATTACCATTAATTAACAAACACAAAAAATTCACTGACAAATACCAACCAACATAATCATAAAAGCATATGCAAAATAATGACAACCTTCAAATCAAACCATTTGCAACACAAAAGCAACATAAAAACATTCATTGTTACATCAACACATCCAGAAAAGAAAAGAACACAACATTCATAGTTACTATAACTGCAAATGCCAACCTAGTAACTACAACCACACATCAGCTAGCACATGCTGCAGCCCTGATAGGAATGCCATTTTTCCTACTTGCCATAAACCTATCTCTGCATGGCAAAGGCTCTTTCCTGAACCACTTTCCTCTGTCAGGAACCTTATGGGACAAACCCACATCAAGCCCTGTACCTCCGTGTCTTTCCTCTTTTGGATGAGATATGCCACCATGTGAACTGGTTTTCACCAATTCACACAAAGATTGCAATGATCTTGTTCCAATCACAGCAGCAGACAATTTCTCACTTTGTCCACAACTTCTCATTGATGGAGAACAACCAGAAATAATTGGTTTGGGTGAAATGGGCAGCAGCACCTATCCATCCCCCTGTGACTCATCCTCAATGCTAGAAGCTAGCAGAGGATTCACACTTGTCTTATCCAAAGACACATCAGTCAACGCTCTGAAACCCTTAACTCTCTTGGGGTTTGAATCTCTCTGAACCGGGACTTCTTTGACTGTCTGGTTCTTTATCTTAGGCTTTCTTTTCCTCTTACTCCGTTTCCTTTTCCTACATGGAAACTTGTCAGCAACAACAGCTAACATTGACTGCACAGACTCTTTCAGTGATCTAACCGTATCTTCTAACACTGATATTTGCTGTTTCTCAAGAGTCAATGTTTCTTTGCCTTCCCTATTCACATTCTCTTCTTGTTCTTCTTCTTCTTCTCTCAACCATCTCAACGCTTCATCCCTAATCTGGAAGAAGGTGGTTTGAGGCTTCCTCCCTACCAAATGGCGCAATTCCCTTTTCAATGCTGGGTTGAAAAGTCCCTCAATAAACCTATCCCTTAACAGGAAATCAGAGAGGGTGTCTGCCTTCCTCATGTGGATGGACCTCTCCAGGTCCCTCAACACATGCGAGTAGTTCAGGACCGACTCTTCCGGCATCTGGTCCCGACTGTAAAAAACCGACAGGAGAGTGGTGATCTGTCGCGTGTCACCAAACACGGCCCTGAGGATGTTGAATATCTTCTCTGGGGTGTTGGTTTCCTCCAACGTGCGCAGCTGTATTTCTCTACGAGCCACTCCCTTCAGGTGGCTATAGATGTAGTATGCAGCCATCTCCTCTCTCATAGGATAGGCTGCCAGGACTCGCTCCACTTCCAGTGAGAAGTCCTCGAGTGACAAATCTGTCACATCACCAGAGAAGTGCTGCAGTTCAGGCGGGGACAAACATCTCGTCTCCTCGTATGCCATGGTAGTCGGCTGAGCTGTGTGTGTGTGTTACGGTAAAATAAAACTGACCTGCCATCCTGCTCGCAGCGCCAATTGTAGACAGGTTCCTAGTTGATCGACAATAAGGGGTAGTAGATATGGGGAAGGGGAAGATGGTAGGATGATCTCAGGCACTCCACATCTCAAACGGTATTGATGGAGGCCACGCAGGGGTGTTATGGTAACACGTTTTATTGTTTCATTTACCACAACAAAACAACACACACACAGTTCAACCCAAAAAACAACTACTGTACTAGCTTGTCACATCGTTAGGGCTCCGACAGTTTGCCGACATCTTGCCATCTTCAGGTTGTTGCAGGGAATGGCTGAGCGACTGCCCGCTTCCCTTACTTATTCCCAACTATTTCTGTCCTCAACCAATAGATTTGAACTAAGCATGTCCAATGGGGTGCCAGCTGACTTGGGCTTAACCCAATCAATTTAAAGTGGAAATTTGAAAAGAACCAAGTCAGCAAAAGTTGACCACAACAACAAGCTTGTTGACCAATAAGCTAGCAGGGCCAACCTGTTAATTGTCGCCAGCTTGTCTCAAGTGGGCAGCCACGACTCTCCCTCTCTAATTCCGACTCTTGCGCTAACAAAGAAAAGGGCTAACAAAGAAAAGTCCAACATAGTGTCTAGTTATAGTGTCTAAAGTGCACACTATAACATATATATATATATATATATATATATATATATATATATTATATGTATATGTATATGTATATATATATATATATATATATATATATATATATATATATATATATATATATATATATATATATTAGAGTCTCAGTGATAACTTGAGCTGACAGTTTTAGAATTCTGCTGTCTATCCCATCAAGGCCTCATGTCCTTGATTGTTTGAGGTGAGTCAGATAACTATAGACCTCAAAAATAGAAATAAATGGTATGTGGAGTTTTGAAGGAATATGCTTTTTTTGGCAGTATTGTTTTAGAGTATTTAGGATATTGGATTTTGAATCACCATTGTTAACAACGTTAATAGAAACGTTTATGAAGTGATTGTTGAGTTGTTCAGCAGTAACATCTTTGATTACATTTGATTTGGAAGATGATTATTTGTTCACTATTTGATTTATGACCTTCCAAATAATTTTTGAGTTTTGTTTAGCAGATAGTAAATCATGGAAATATTTCTTTTTTTCTTGATGTTTCTGTGAGTTTATGGCGTTTTGTAATCTTTTTGACTCTTCATGATACTTATGTTTTTTTTAAAGAAATATCTAAGATAGCATGCCTCTTCTAGTTATTTTGTAAGCCAAGGTGGTTTGGGGGCATGTTTGACCCTTCAGGTTTTTAGTGGAGCATGTTTATTGTAAATTTCAGTGAAAGTTCTTATCTAAAAATCGATAGCCAAGTCTGGATCAGTAATGTTGAATGTTTCTGAGAGCATAGACTTAGTTTGAGAAGGAAAAGCTGTTCATTGAATTTTGGAAAAGAACCATATGTTAAGGTTTTATGGCCAGGTTTGGGAATTTTTGTTCTTTTTTTTTACCAGTAGTACAGACAGGGTTGTGATTGCTGCAGTTATAGACTGGGACACATGTTTCTATGATGTATTTAGGATTTGATACGTAGATATGGTCAATTATTGTGCTTGAATTTGGCGTAACTCTTGTGGGTAAACTAACTAGTTGGTGAAGGTTGAATGAATTAGTAATTTACGTCCATGCATTATTTACTTTTGTTACATCGATATTAAAATCACCTAGTAGTATCACTTCCCTGGATTATAATAGGACTGCATTCATCATTGCATCAAACTTGTCTATCCATTTTTTCTTTCTGCTGGATTCCTATAGCAGAATCCCATTGCTATAGGTGGTGAACCTTTCATGGAAACTTCAAGCCAGACAGATTCTACATCATAATGTTTTAGATTGATGAGACGCTTGAACATTATAGATTCACTAATATATATGATGATTCCTGTTTATTTTTGCCTTTGTGGATCCTTTCTATGATTTTATATTCTGGGATATATAAATCACTGTCTACTATGTGTTTCGAAAGTCTTGATTCAGATAGCCCTAGTATGTGAAATTGTTTGCCTGGTTTCTAATAAGTGTTGATATGTCTTCAATTTTATTAACTGCGTGATTTATATTTAATTGGCAAATTCGTAGGCCTTCCTTTGAGGGCCACATGTTGTGTCTTGAATGCATCTATTTGTGTTGATTTTTGTTGGAAAAGTGATAATGTGTCTAAAAACTGGAAAAGGTGAAGATTAATTAGGGATAAATAGGAATAAGGGGGAGTGGGCACTCAATAGGGGGAAGGGTGAAATGTAAGAAGAAGAGAATAAAGCTGTTTTATAAGTTACTTAAGGATACACATACAGTATATATAGTTGTATAACCCAATGGAACTAACAATGATGTGTAGCAAAAGACAAGGTAAGAATCAATTTTATATAGGGTGAATAATGGGGATGGGAGTAGGGTACTGGGGGAATGATGAAATGTAAGGGGAAAAAAAAAGAATGATTTCAATAGTTACTCGAAAGATACAAACTTTATAAAAGGTGAATAATGGGGATGGGAGTAGGGCACTGGGGGAATGATGAAATGTAAGGAAAGAAAAAGAATGATTTCAATAGTTACTCAAAAGACACAAACAAATGTGGCGCTCCACCACGAAATGAGTCGCTTAGCACATTACCTAATTTTGCGCTAGGAGCCTTTAAAGGCAGGTGGGGGTCAAGCTGTCAATTTCAAGATTTTGATTGATTATTAAACTAGATCTGTTTATCTACCTTATAATGAAATATCAAGGCATAATTTTTATTCCTTTTGCTTTTAAATGTGTTTTGAAAATACCAAAGCACTAATTCTGACAACCTGTTACTATAATAAACTTGCCCGTTTCTCATTTTGTCACATCCTGCAGTCTATCATTTCAATTTGTAATAATGTTGCACAGAATTGTCCGATTTTCAATCTGTTTTTTGTATTTGATAGCCACTTTATTGCACATTAATAACATGTCAATAACTAAAAATTGACCTCATGTGCACTCGGTCTCATTATGTGGTGGAGGTTACAAATGATTTCAATAGTTACTCAAAAGACTCAATCACACATGCTATATAGATATTGTCCAATGGAACTAATAACAACACTGGCAAATAAAGGAGAGAAAAAAAAAGAAAAAAAGAAATAAAAAAGTGTGTTAAGTGGGTGGTCCAATTCTACTCTTACACACTTCTGAGTGTGACTTGGTGATAAATATCACAAGGGTGCTGATTACCAGGTCACCCCGCTTTTGGGCAAATCACTGATGCCCGACCACCAAAGTTGTACACACTTTGTCCAGGAACTGGCAAGGTTCTTCCCAACAATCAGGAACAACACCACACAGTGCTCACACTCATAATGTTTCTGCTTGCTTGTTCAAGATTTAATGTTGCCTTCAACAATGTCTCAGCTTGTGTTGGCAAGATGGCGATAATATGGAACACCCGGAGAGTAATTCATACACAGGTGTGTACACACACCAGTCCGTTCACTGTCACAGCCTGAAAAAAAGCTTTTAATTAGCCTTAACTGGCACAGCACTCACAACTAGAGTTCTGGTCCCTCCCGGGATGCACACTGTAATGTCCTTGATACGCATCTTTCATCTTTCACCATTATAAGTCCGAAAATGCATCAATCCATAAGCTAACATCAATCAATACTCAGAAGGAACACACACACACACACACACACACACACACACACACACACACACACACACACACACACACACACACACACACAGGCCCACACACACACACAGGTATACACACACAAATAAGCAGAATGGATTTTCCACAAGAGGCCCAGATAAACAACATGGTAACAAGAACTAAACAACAGGCCCAGATAAGCCAAGAAGAAGAAAAATAACAAACAAATAAAAATACATTTAAATTCTAAAAAATCCAAACAAATGAAGAAAAAGATATATACTAATAATAATAATAATAATAATAATAATAATAATAATAATAATAATAATAATAATAATAATATGTAGGAAACTGGTGAGAAGAAAAGCAAAAACCAAACCAAACAAAATACGAATTGAATATAGAAATAAGATAACTACTTTGGTAGGAATCAAACAAAGAGGAATGAGTACAGGCTTTACACTTCCAAAGAGGCAACTTGGTGGGAAGGGGTGTCAATAACAATCTCTCTGTCTCTGTCTCTGTCTCTGTCTCTCTGTCTCTCTGTCTCTCTGTCTCTCTCTTCTCTATCTCTCTATCTCTCTCTCTTTCTGTGTGGTATTGTTCCTGATCGTTGGGGAAGAACCTTGCCAGTTCTCTCTCTCTGTGTGGAATTGTTCCTGATCGTTGGGGAAGAACCTTGCCAGTTCCTGGACAAAGTGTGCACGAATTTGGTAGTCGGGCATCAGGGATTTGCCCAACAGCAGAGTGACGTGGTAATTGGCACCCTTGTGAAATTTATCACCAAGTCACCCTCAGAAGTGTGTAAGACCACACTTTTTATTTTTATTTTTTTTATTTTCTTTATTTTCTTTTCTTTTATTTTATTTCAGGTCTCTCCTTTATTTGCCAATATTGTTGATTGTTCAATTGGACAATATCTACCGTGTGTGATTGTGTCTTTTGAGTAACTATTGAAATCATTTGTTTGTGTCTTTTGAGTAACTATTGAAATCATTCTTTTCTTTCCTTACATCTCATCATTATCCCAGTGCCCTACTCCCATCCCCATTATTCACCCTTTATAAAGTTTATATTTTTTGAGTAACCATTGAAATCATTCATTTTTCCCCTCACATTTCATCATTCCCCCAGTGCCCTACTCCCATCCCCATTATTCACCCTATATAAAATTGATTCTTACCTTGTCTTTCGCTACACATCATTGTTAGTTCCATTGGATTATACAGCAATATACACTGTATGTGTATTCTTAAGTAACTTATAAATCAGCTTTTTTTTCTTTTTTTTTCCTTACATTTCACCCTTCCCCCTATTGAGTGCCCACTCCCCCTTATTCCTATTATCCCTAATTAATCTTCACCTTTTCCGGTTTTTAGACACATTATCACATTTCCAACAAAAATCAACACAAACAGATGCATTCAAGACACAACATGTGGCCCTCGAAGGAAGGCCTACGAATTTGCCAATTAAATATAAATCACGCAGTTAATAAAATTGAAGACATATCAACACTTATTAGAAACCATGGCAAACCATTTCACATACTAGGGCTATCTGAATCAAGACTTTCGAAACAAATAGCAGACAGTGATTTATATATCCCAGGATATAAAATCATACGAAAGGATCCACAAAAGCAAAAAGAAACAGGAATCCTCGTATACATTAGTGAATCTATAACCTTCAAGCGTCTCATCCATCTAGAACATCATGATGTAGAATCTGTCTGGCTTGAAGTCTCCATGAAAGGTTAACCACCTATAGCAATGGGATTCTGCTATAGGAATCCAGCAGAAAGAAAAAATTGGATAGACAAGTTTGATGCAATGATGAACGTAGTCCTATTATAATCCAGGGAAGTGATACTACTAGGTGATTTTAATATTGATGTAACAAAAGTAAATAATGCATGGACGCAAATTACTAATTCATTCAACCTTCACCAACTAGTTAGATTACCCACAAGAGTTACGCCAAATTCAAGCACAATAATTGACCACATCTATGTATCAAATCCTAAATACATCATAGAAACATGTGTTCCTGTCTATAACTGCAGCGATCACAACCCTGTCTGTACTACTTGGTCAAAAAAAGGAACAAAAATTCCCAAACCTGGCCATAAAACCCTAACATATGGTTCTTTTGCAAAATTCAATGAACAGCTTTTCCTTCTCAAACTAAGTAACTCTATACTCTCAGAAACATTCAACATTACTGATCCAGACTTGGCTATCGATTTTTGGATAAAAACTTTCACTGAAATTTACAATAAACATGCTCCACTAAATACCAGAAGGGTCAAACATGCCCCCAAACCACCTTGGCTTACAAAAGAACTAGAAGAGGCATGCTATCTTAGAGATCTCTTAAAAAAACATAAATATCATGAAGAGTCAAAAAGATTACAAAACGCCATAAACTCACAGAAACGTCGAGAAAAAAAGAAATATTTCCAAGATTTCCTATCTTCAAAACAAACAAAAAAATATTTGGAAGGCCATAAATGAAATAACAAACAAACAATCTTCTTCCAAATCAAACGTAATCAAAGATGTTACTGCTGAACAACTCAACAATCACGTCATAAACGTTTCTACTAACGTTGTTAGCAATGATGATTCAAAATCCAATAACATAAACACACTAAAACACTACTGCCAAGAAAAGCATATTCTTTCAAAACTCCACATACCATTTATTTCTATTTTTGAAGTCTATAGCTATCTGATTCACCTCAAACAATCCAGGACAAGAGGCCTCAATGGAATAGACAGCAGAATTCTAAAACTGTCAGCTCCAGTTATCACTGAGACTCTAACATTATATATATATATATATATATATATATATATATATATATATATATATATATATATATATATATATATATATATATATATATATATATATATATATATAACCAATGTCTTGAAAAGAACTATTTCCCCAATGCCTTCAAAACTGCTAAAGTGATCCCCATCTACAAATCTGGTGACACTTCAGATCCTTCAAACTATAGGCCAATCTCCATTATATCCCTCCTTTCAAAACCCCTGGAAAAACATATAAATAAACACTTAGTCCATCATATAGACACTAACAACCTACTACACCCTAATCAGTCAGGATTCAGACAAAATCACTCGTGCCATACTGCACTGATTAGTCTCATAGACAATTGGCTATCAAACATTAATGAAAACAAATTTTGTGGAGTATTATTTGTTGATTTCAAAAAAGCATTTGATACAATTGACCACACACTTCTCATCAGAAAGCTAGACCTGTATAATCTATCATCAAATAGTCTAGAACTACTTGCTTCTTATCTTAAAAGCAGACAACAGTGTGTCTCAACAACTACATCCACATCCAATCTAAAACCCATTCATTATGGAATACCACAGGGATCAATACTAGGACCCATTCTCTTTTCATTATACATAAATTACCTTCCTCTTCATATAAAATCCAAATGTGAACTATTTGCTGATGACACAACCATACATACGAGCCATAACGACATTGACTCTCTTGCAACTACATTATAACAAAGCTGTAATGATCTTGTCAAATGGACAGAACTGAACCACATGTCTATTCACCCCCAAAAAACAAAATGCATGCTGATCACCACCAGACAAAAGCGACAAAATCTACCTCATAAACAGGTTCCAATCCACATAAGAAAGTAAGCAATCGACCAAGCCTCTCATCACAAAGTTGTAGGAATAACAATCGATGAAAACCTCAGCTGGTTCTACGACATATCTCATGTATGCAAATACTTGTCCCAAAGAGTATACCAGTTAACTAGAATTAAACATTTCCTTGACTACCATTCAAAAAAAATATTTTTTCAAGCTTATATACAATCCTCAATAGACTATGCTTCAACCCTCTGGGCACACCAACTCATTCTAACACTTTTAGTTCGGCAGTGG
>CM060347.1:36634383-36636883 GCA_030674155.1 Stramonita haemastoma | reverse complement strand
TAAGGTAACAGGAATAATAAACAAGTTACATCAGCCATATCTCAGATAGTTATCACAAAAGAATTCACGCGTGTCATAATCAGCATTGTTAGAAATGTAGTATTCATCAATACTAGAATCAATTGCTAAAAATTATCTTATTTCTTCTGTTAATTGAAAAATGAATTGTGACAAATCGTGTCTGTCAGTATGTACTTAAGCTTTGAGTAGCACGTGGAAGAGAGAGGAGAGAGAGAGAGAGAGAGAGAGAGAGAGAGAGAGAGAGAGAGAGAGAGAGAGAGAGAGAGAGAGAGAGAGAGAGAGAGAGAGAGAGAGAGAGAGAGAGAGAGAGAGAGAGAGAGAGAGAGAGAGAGAACTCGAACTCGAACTCGAAAATTTTATTCACAAAAAGGCCATTGGCCCATACATGAAGGGGGATTGCCAAGCTGCTGAGTATTTTGGTGAGGGAAAAAAAACAAAACAAAAACAACAACAACCCAATAACAACAACAAAAATTACTCAGATACACAAATATAACCTACGACAACAATATATCTCTTATTTTGAAAGCTTTACACAAATATAAAGTTAGGCTACGCACAACCTCAGGCTGACTTGACGCCATGAGTAAACAGAGTCGAAACGAATTAGGCTGCCTACTATATTTAACAGGGATGTATTTCTGCCTAACATCCTCTAATACTGGACAGCATAACACAAAATGTTCTTCATCCTCAGGTGCTTGCTTACATAATGGACATAGTAACCTGGGGTCATCAACATCACTCTCTATATCTGAACTTATGAACATTTAAATCTGATACACCAAGTCTAAACTTTGACATAATTCTTTTCAGATGAATGTCCACATCAAGCTTTAGATAAGGTTAGACATCATGTGTACTTGTAAATTGTCTGTACATTTGATATCTTTCACTGGTTTGTATGTGATCACTCCATTGCTGCCATCGGCAGTCAATCAATCAATCGTTGCCTGAAAATGTTTATAAATTCTCTACAATTTCCTACACCTTGATTGAACCAAACAAAACCAAAACCAAGTTCACATAAACAGGTACGTATTTGTGTAGCCCTGAGAGAGAGAGAGAGAGAGAGAGAGAGAGAGAGAGAGAGAGAGAGAGAGAGAGAGAGAGAGAGAGAGAGAGAGAGAGAGAGAGAGAGAGAGAGAGAGAGAGAGAGAGAGAGAGAGAGAGAGAACACTGAACAATGAACAGGTTTAATCTGTACATTGGCCTTAGGCCACAATACATGGAGTGGGGGGAGGGAGGAAACAAAATACTGATATTGTGATAATTCATACAACAAAAAAGCCAATTCCTTGTGAGGAATGATCGCAATATCCCTATCTTGAACGGGCTTGGAACTTGAAAAACACATTATACTGCGTCAATAATGATGATAACACACCTCTAGATCGCACTGTCAAAATGCAATACCTCATTTTAGAAAGACAGCAACAGTATTTGAAACACAGCTTATTATGCACATCACTACCTTAAATAATATTTTGATATAACAAATTCTTCCTTCTATTAATGGAGTGAAAAATGTATCTGGATAAATAGTGAGTGTGTTCTTTGCTTGATGCTTTGATTAAATCTGGTATTGACATATTGATACACTCAGATAAAAACTTTTCTCTTAAATCAGAGTACATTGAGCATTCTAGCAAAAGATGGGCTTCATTTTTGAGTTTAGTCGCACAAAACGGACACAGCTTTTCGTGTTCATTTATACTATATCTAAAAACATTGTTATTTAGAGGCAAAACATTTAACCTAACTTGTGTAATAGCAACTCGGAAACAGTATGTGTCAATAAAGTTGATGTATTTTTCTTTTTCAAAGATACTTTTGAATGATCTATAGTTTTCATATCTCTCCTTATCTGTTATGGTTCCATGCCACTCTTGGATGAACATATCAACTAATCTCTGCTTGAATACACGTAAAAAAGCTTTTACATCACCAACTCCTTGTTGCAACCATACAATATTAAATCCAGTGTAGCACAGAATTTCTCGTATCTTTGAAGCCCAACAATCTGTTCCATTCCTATCTAGTTCTACTAACATTTGGTAGGCATAATAAGGTAACCTGTTTTGACTCAGTTGCAATAATTTAAACCAGTATCTAAGAGCTTTTGTGTAAGAATTGATATAAAGCGGATATCTACCCAATTCACTATATACCATTTTATTTGGTGTTCTTGTTGGTACTCCTAAAAATCTCTTACATGCAGTCAGGTGAACTTTTTCGATGTGGTCCATTCTACCCAAGCCCCATATTTCTGAAGCATATAACAAAATTGGCTGAACTTTGACATCAAATACCTTAAAAAATGTGCTTGCATTCATCTCTTTATATCTATTGAAAGCTTTGTTTAACTGAATTACTGCTTTTTTCCCTTTTAGAACTAGGTTCTCAGTGCCGAACTTTGTACTAATCTTTGTTGTAAAAGTAAAACCTAAATAACAATACTGATTAACTACTTCTAACT
>CM060347.1:36616883-36629383 GCA_030674155.1 Stramonita haemastoma | reverse complement strand
ACCTCTACAAATCCCTCGTGATATCTATCCTCCTATATGGCTGTGAATCATGGACTCTGACAGCAGAGTTAGAGAGGAGAATCCAAGCATTCGAGAACAAGTGCCACAGAAGACTCCTCAGAATATCATACAAAGAACACAAGACCAATAACTATGTGAAAGAAGAAATCAAAAAGCGTGTGGGCCCCCAAGAGCCTCTGCTCTCCACCATAAAGAGGAGAAAGCTGATGTGGTTTGGTCACACCACAAGACACAACACCCTAGCAAAAACCATCCTGCAAGGAACAGTCGAGGGCAAGAGAAGAAGAGGCCGCCAAAAGAAATCATGGGTTGACAACATCAAAGACTGGACCGCCCAACCCCTGCAACATCTCCTACTAGCCACACAGGATCGTGAAGCATGGAAAAAGATCGCTGTTGCGTCTTCTCTCATGTCCCCCCTACGTCCTTTGGGACATGGGACTGAGTGAGTGAGTGAGTGACAGTGGACGGGGGAAGGAGGTAAAGAAGAGGAAGGGATGGCCCCTGATGGCCACAGGCTGTTCCTCATGGACATAGTGTCCTCTCTTTTGTGGGCAGGGTGCTAGCCTTTTACCTGAGTAAATAAAAGTAAGACAGTTATGGGTATAGGCTGGATAAATGACATCACAAACACACACCACAATCTTAAGTGAGGGTTCTGTGACACTCACCCCACTTCCATTCCCTCTCCCGCCTTATAGGTTTGTCCCCAATCCTAGGTTATTTTCTGAGTTCATACTATGATGGATGGCATCTCTCTTCAATACCGACTCTACTCTCTCCAAAAGCCCTTCAGATAAGACTTTAAACAGAGACCATAGGTACAGATGTACACAAACTATCCAACATGCACTTTAAATCCTTTCTGCTCTTTGAAGAGTAGGACTATAAGTGCCATTACGAATAATATATATATATATATATATATATATATATTATATATTATATATATATATATATATATATATATATATATATATATAAAGAACCGACATGCACTGGTGTCATATTTAAAATGTGGCTACCTTAACGGTGGGTAAATGGCTGCACACGCAAACTCTTACTGCTGTTGAACCATGGAGCTCTACTGAGGAACAGAAGAAAATGGAGAGGTTCATGTCAGAAGCTTCACTGTGTCTGCACTCCCCAACAATGAGCAGCTGAAGAAATACAGTGACGACAAAAGTATGAGCCAGAAGAAAACGTTGTCAGTTGTCAGTGATGTAAGGTAGGTGCCAAGGCACACTTCATTATAACGGTGTTGTGTTGTGAAATGTTGTGTTGAGATTGTCTTTAGCCATGACAAGCCCTAAGCATAACACCCTGCACTCTGCTGAAAGGGAAAAAATTCTCTGAAGTTGGAGTATGGTTGCTTATGTGGTGAGACACTTAAAAATCATACATGCAAACTTCTCATGAAGTGTGTACTTTCCATCTCACTGTGATTTGTAGTAGTGAGTAAAAGTGCATGTTCTGGGTGACCCCCAGGCTGTTAAGTTTGGGTACATGCAATAACAACAGCAACCATAGTGGAGAAAAGTCTGCCCTTAACCTTCTTGATCTTTAACAACAACAACAACAACAACAACAACAACAACAACAACAACCATAGTGGAGAAAATTCTGCCCTTAACCTTCTTGATCTATGACAACAAACAACAACAACAACAACAACAACACACAACAACAACAACAAAGGGGAGAATGGTCTCACCTTAACCTTGTTGATTTGTGACAACAATATCAACAGCAACAACATTAACAACAACAACAACAACAACAACAACAACAACAATAGGGGAGAAAGGTCTCACCTGAACCTTCGTGATCTGTGACAACAGCAGCTGACCTCAACAGCAGGCACCTGTACTCTCCACTATGACAACTGTCTACTGTTGATGCCAACCACGTGGCAGTACTTTTCCATCACACACACAACATGTAGTTTTTACACAACAAGTCTTAAACTTGGCTGGGGGATCCAGGGAATATTTCAGTGTGTCCTTGATCATTTTAGACCATCACACATAACGTGTTGTTTTTAAACAATGAGTTCTAAACCTGGTTGGGGGATCTAAGGAATATTTGAGAATGTGATAAGCTTAGAGATATAAACTGAAATATAAAAGTCAGACAATGCTTAATACCACGTGTTATAAAAAAAAAAAATTAAGTTGGGTCTACCCAAGACATGGTATAAAACAGCAGGTGTTATGACGGCATTGTGTGACACCTCTTTGAAGTACCATAGCACGTAACCACTGGTAGACCTCCAAGAGAGTATCCATACCACTTTCTTTTTCGACACAAACATGCATCAGCTGTTGTCATTTCCATACATGGTTTGCTAGTGTGTTGTATAAACCTTATATTTACCTGTGACTGCAGGCATACTAGGTTGTAATGACAGGATATTAGATCACCAGACACACAGACATGCTTATGAATGCAAGCACGCACAAAAGCCTAGCCAGCTTGTGAAAAAAAAACGTTCACTTTGATCACTTACTATGCATATACACACGATTATTTTATTAGTTAAGAAACACAGCACACAGTTCTTGTCTTATAAATACAGTAACACAGTTTGGGGTAGAAAACCCCCAAATAACTTTAACTGTACAAACAGTTTAGGTTTATAGAGTTCAACAGAAGTGATGAAAAGAAAGAGCAGACGTGAGAACAAAGTTAGGATAAGATGTGCTGGAGTCTGGAGACTTAACCACATCGTATTGGTGCCTGCTTTAAATCCCTTTCTGGACATCAGGCTGAAAACAAGAGGTAATTCTGTTTGCTAACTGTTGAAAGTAATCACTACACTTTATCATAGGGGATTTTGAACATGGTGTCTGAAGTTAGCTGTGTCAATCCCATTCACTTTTTTCTGAGACATAAAGCCACCCTCACTCTTCTGTGTGCTTGTATCACACCCTGATTTATCAAGTGTAACGCATTTGTTGAATGCTAATCTACAGGCTGTATTGTGTGTTTGTCACGCTCCTTAAGGGAGTGTGGGTAAACCCCACCCATTCTAATTGATTGATTCAAATAAGGATCAAACTCAAGACTTCCTGATTTCAAGATAAACGTGTTACCTTTAGACCACAGTTGCCCTGAGATAACAGCAGAAACATCTTTAGAATAAGACATTTTCTTTATTGTCATAGAACCAAACTCTTCACTCATTTATGTCTTCTCTGTGCTGGCTTTGTATGGAGGCACACAATGAAGATTGAAGTTCATATTTTTTTCTTTCCTTAATGCAATGCATATAGATATGCATTATTATCTTCATGAACTAAGGAATATTTCATGTTTTCAATAGAGATGTAGCTATGAAAGACTGTTAGGAGGAAGAGCTACAGCAGCTGGTCAGTCTGTTTGCCCATGCCTGAAAGGAGTCTGGACTCACAATCAGCATGAAAAAGACCAATGTCATGGGTCAGGATGCTCCAGCACCGCATCAATCTGTATCAATGAGCAAGTGCTTCAAACATTCACCATGTCATCTGTACCTGTCCCTTGACAAGGAAACTGATGCACACATTGCCAAAGCTGCTGCACTGATGTTAAAACTTGTCAAGAAAGTATGGGACAACAGTAGTCTTGCCCTGAACACCAACCTCAAGTCTTAATGTTTTGCAGTTAGAAACTACATATGGTCAAGCTTTGCTATAGGCTAGATAGGTGTGTTTGAAACTGGACTGTGGAACATCAGGTCAACTCCATAGCTCTGCTGCGAACACACCTTCCTCATTGTCCTGCCATGTAAGAAGGTATTGTAAAAATGTAAAGGTGAAGGTGTTTCCTTAAGGTGTTTACACATTGCAAACATGGTAATGCCTTGCAGTTTTTTCCTTGATTTTGATAACTGGCTATCACTAGAATTGTTTCTCTAAAAGAAATTACCTAAACCTATGTCCCACACCTACCGTGGGATGCTGAGGGCCTGTCAGTACAAAACGTATCACTACCTTCTGAAAATCCTGTGCTAGGGACTGCCAACTAGGGACTGGGAGGTCGCAGGTTTAAATCCCATAAGTCAGCGGGATTTTTTGGAATCTGGCTGGCTTCTACCCAGAGTGAGTGTGCTGTGGACTTACTGGGAAGACTGGGAATAGACATTCAACCTTCATCAACTAGACAGATTCCAGTTTGATAGTAATGTTCAAATTTCCTGAACAACACTGCAGGTGTCTGCATTTCTCAGGCCAGGTTGATGATGCTGGGATATATTATGATAGTAAGCTTAGTGTGCTGCCCTGACAAGTAGTCTGAAAAAAATATTCAGTTACATAGCAGCAGCATCATATCATCCAAAGTAACACTGATCATCATACAATGAAAAAAATGCCTCTGACTCGGAGGTTCCAGCTGCACTGGTTTCATAATGACCTCAGATTCGGTTCACCTAAACATTTTTGTGCCTGTGGTGAGTTTGTGTCAAATCCTTTGGAGTTGGAGATTCATGGAGGATGGTTCCTGGAGGGATGTTGTGGCGGTCAACACCTCAGGTGGATGACTCACTCAGTCTCGCTCTGTGACTGAGCTGACACTGTCATTAGTAGGGGACTTAGTAGGTTGCATCCTGCTGATGTTTCTCTGAACAGGCACCACTGAACACCACCAAAGTGACCCAGCATCAGTGCAGGGACCCCTCTAGACTCTGGATGGTGGCCCCATGGCGGCCTGATATTGATGGGTTTTCTGTGGACTTCCGGCCTTGGGGTTGTCACAGAACGAATCTGGGTATGTTTGTGGCAGGGCAATTGAAAAGGGTGGCGTGGAAACAGCAGGGTGGGAATTCACAGATGAAGAGAAAGCACAGAAAATATGTTCTAGGAATTTCCTCTTTCTTATCATTTTCTCTGTTTTCAACTTGTGGCATAAACATTTTTTTCATTACACAGAACACTTTACACATGTATGAACAACAGTGATCAGCAGCTATGCACCAAGAAGCTTAAAGTTTTTATTGTGCTCAAAGACACCAATCACTGATATGACAACTACCTTCTTTCTACCTTTCCTGTCATCTTCTTTTCATCAATGTGTTTGCCCTCTTAGTACATTCTCTTGGGGTTTGTTTTGTTTGTTTGTTCTTTTTTGTTTGTTTGTTTTTACTTTCCTTTCTCTTGCTAATATAAAAACTTTATCTCTCATGAAAGTTTGCTTGATCTTCTCCCTTCTTTTCTGAGTTGATTCAGGCAGCCTCTGTGTACACTTTCTTCATTTCATTGGGGGACGATAGAACATGGCGTCCGGGTGGCAGTGCATGTGAGACACTGCGTAAAACTGTGTGTGCCACAACGCCTTAAAGGATTATTTCAAAGTGCTACTTGTGCTGCAATTTTATAAAGAACATCAGTACATGAAACGACCTTAAAATGGTGGACTTGATGATGTGGAGGGCTGCAATAGGCATGTTTGGTGCAAAATGTCAACGAATGTCACTTTGTTATAAAAATATGTCTCCTGACTGCACGGTTGAACGGAGATACGGTCACGGTGACGCACCTGACATCGGCTGATGTCGTTGTTGGTTTTGCATGCTGTGCTATGCTGATTTCTATGGTCAACTGTCTGGCAAGGAACTTTATTGAATTTGTGCCATCTGTCTGTGCCTGGTTAAAATCAAATACGTTTTTAAAAAGGGACAGCGTGGCAGGAGATGTCATATGTGTGTGACAGTAACAGTGGGCCAGCCTGTCAGTCCGGATTGCACGTGCCCGTGCTTCTCGTGGCCTGTTGTGTGCAGCACGCTGCTTTCTCCCTGCACAGGCTGTTGCTAAGCGGCGACGTGGAAACCAACCCAGGGCCAAACACTGATGGACAGAAGGATGCTAAAGACAGAACAGAGTCACAAATGATCTCACCAATTGAAGCCAGTGATCTAATGAACTGTATAATGCAGAACATACAGCAGCAATTCTCAGAGCAGACTTGCGTCATCAGGAATGATCTAGGTGAAATAAAGAACGAACTTCGACAAGTGAAACAACAGTGTGAGGAAATAAATCTAAGATGTGACAGACTGGAAAGGGAACAAAAAGAGTTGACAGGGACAGTCACAGACATTACACAAGATATTCACCAGCTGTTTGAAGAGAGAAATGAAGACAGAGAAGATATGCAGGAACTGAATGATACCATCAAAGATCTGAAGTCAGAAATCGAACAATAAAAAACAGATACCAACAGACTGGAAGATTTTTTCAAGAAGGGACAACTTGCGATTGTTTGGCATACCTCAACAGACTGTCAGAGAGTCTCACGATTCATGTGCTCAGTCTGTCATCGACGTGCTGAACAGAGTGGATGACCACAAGACCTGGACTGTGGATGACATAGCTCGGGCACACCGAACAGGGCAGGCACGTGATGGACAGCCCAGGCCTATGATCGCGAAGTTCAGCAGGTGGAAGGACAAAATGAACATACTCACCAGCAAAGATCTGAGGCAAAAACTGCAAGATGATGGTGTCAGGGTGGCCAACGACCTGACCAGAGCACAGGCGCAGATGGTGGCTGCAGCACGCAGGGAGGGGAAGAGGGCGTACTTCCACAGGGGGCAGATGGTGATCTGCCCAGCATTCCAGACCCCCGGTCCTACGCAGAGGTGGTGGAGAGTGGGGGTGCACAGCAGTCCTCCACCCCTGTCCCCTTCTCACAACCCAGTGGGAATTCTCCTTTCCTCACCAGCAGAGGGGGTGTGACGTCAGAGGGACGCACCACGCCTGGCAGTGGACAGAAGACCACGAGCGGCAGGCCCCCTTCTCCTCCCTCCTCTGCCTCTGTGGCGCGTGCAGCACAGGACCAGCGCAGGAGTGACGACATCGGAGGCAGTGCAGGCGGGCGCTACCATAGCGACCATGGGGCGACTCCGCGAGGTGAACGTCATAGCCCAGCAACGGTTGGCGGGGGTTCCCCTCGCTGTGACGTGGCGCATTCTACAACTAGTGACGTGGCGCATTCTACAACTAGTGACGGGCGTGCTGCACGTGACGGGCCGCTGTCCTACCTGCAGATGGGGTATGCGGGATTTCCTGCGTAACCCACAGCGCAAGTCGTCTGCTCGCGGCAAAGTGCCCAGTGACAACAACCTATGACACATTTAAATCCAGCCTCAAGACACACTTATTTCAAAGCTAAGACTTCCCTATCCTGTTTCATCATCTGCCCCTGCTCTCAACAGCCGAAATATCCACCGCCCTGCCAAAGTATTTATACCCTATGTGTGTTTATACTCTGTGTGTGTGTGTGTGTGTGTGTGTGTGTGTGTGTGTGTGTGTGTGTGTGTGTGTGTGTGCCCGGTGTGCATTGACTTCGTTAAAAAAATTTAATTGTTGTTGGCTGCATGCGCAAGAATTGGTTGAATGCAAGGCTTTGATTTGTTTTTGCAAGATATAGCGCTATATAAGTTCCATTTATTATTATTATTATTATTATTATTATTATTATTATTATTATTATTATTATTATTATTATTATTATTATTATTAAGAACAGTCCCAGGAGTCAGCGCCCTAGCAGCTTAAGAAAAAGCTAGGACAGGCCCAGCCATCCAAGACAATGGACATTCTTAAATTATAATGTCGAAAATCTGTACAGTAAATTAAGAGATGTATCTTTTATAAACTATGTGAATAAGTTCGATTTTGTTTGCCTCACAGAGACTTTTCTTGATTCTAATTTTGATTACAGTGGTGTTTTTCTTGATTATTTAAAGTTTCACGTTCCTGTGCAAAAACTCACATCATGGAAGGAATTCTGGAGGAGTGCTTTTATTAGTAAGAAAGACTTTAAAAAAATATGTCGAAGAAATTAAAATAGAATGTGACAACACTATTGCTATTAGAATAAACGAATATATTTTCAATTTAGATAAAGATGTTATTTTGATAGCTGCTATATTGTGCCAGAAGGTGGTCCTATTTACAATGGAAAAACTAATCAAAGATGGTGTTATATTATTAGAGGAAGCCTTACTGCAGTATTTTCAAAAAGATGACTTTCATTTCATGATGTAACCCCCCTCACAAAATGTATTTTTGTGTTTGGCGTTACTAAGCGTAAGGTTCAGTAACTCCCTTGTAGAGTTGAGTGATGGCCCCTTAAAAAGACATGCCTATCGGGATACTTTTGTTTTTTAAATCTCACTTCCTACCTGGGGCTAGTGAGGGAAAGATGCGTGACAGAGACTCGCTTCTCGCTGAGTCTAGATGTTCCCCATTAAGGTTGGTTTATTCTGTTAATTTCGTTTTTGATCATCAACTATCTGTTTAAGCCAAATTTCAGCTTAATTCAGAATAGTTTTGGAAGGTTCATGAAATTTATATGTTTGATTTAATTTCACAGGCTTTCAACCTGTGAATTAACAGTGAACATAAGTGATCGCTTCGAACAAAGGAAGGGAACAAAGGAAGTGTGGGGTAATTTTTGGCGCGTATGGTCCTTGTTGTAAGATTAATTTTTGGTAGAATATTGTTCAGCTATTAAAATGCTGGAAATATTCTAGTGTGGCTTTACACTACAAATATATGGGTGTGAAGGCCTACTTGATTATTAAGAATTAAGAATTCTGATTTATTTGTAATAAATCATTTAGTAATTCTAAAACAGGTGTAATGGCATTGGAATGTCATTGTGGACATTTATTTAAAATAAACTAGTCCCTTTTATTAATGTTTGCACAGTTTCATAGGATGGACCATCCTCTAAGCGTAAGGTTCAGTAACTCCCTTGTAGAGTCGAGTGATGGCCCCTTAAAAAGACATGCCTATTGGGATACTTCTGTTTTTTAAATCTCACTTCCTGCCTGGGCCTAGTGAGAGAAAGACACGTGACAGAGACTCGCTTCTCGCTGAGTCTAGATGTTCCCCATTAAGGTTAGTTTATTTGTTAATTTCGTTTTTGATCAAACTATCTGTTTAAGCAAATTTCAGCTTAATTCAGAATAGTTTTGGAAGGTTCATGAAATCTATATGTTTGATTTAATTTCACAGGCTTTCAACCTGTGAATTAACTGTGAACCATGAGTGATCGCTTCGAACAAAGGAAGCGCTTCGAACAAAGGAAGCGTGGGGTAATTTTTGGCGCGTCATGGTCCTTGTTGTAAGATTAATTTTTGGTAGGATATTGTTCAGTTATTAAAATGCTGGAAATATTCTAGTATGACTTTACACTACAAATGTATGGGTGTGAAGGACTACTTAATTTTCAAAATAATTTTATTTGTTAAGATTTGTGATTTATTTGTAATAAATCACATAGCAATTTTAAAACAGGTGGAATGGCATTGGAATGTCATTGTGGACATTTATTTAAAATAAATTAGTCCCTTTTATTAATGTTTGCACAGTTTCATAGGATGGACCATCATCTGTCCTAAAGTAAATGAGACATGTTTGGATGCTTGCACAGTTTCATAGGATGGACCATCATCTGTCCTAAAGTAAATATGTTGGGATGTTTGCACAGTTTCATAGGATGGACCATCATCTGTCCTAAAGTAAATGAAACATAATACTAACTACTAGAATTATGTACGAATTTTAGAGGTGATGTTAGATTGTTCTGAGAATATTTAATTCTCACGAGAATGGCAAACTGGATAGGGCGAAAGTACCTTTTGGTAATTGAGCTTAGTGTTGTAAACAAGCTCAGTGATGGATTGTTTTGTGGTGATGTTTTTTACATTGTATGTTCTTTTGATTACAGGAACATCGTTTTTTCTGTCACCTTCTCCTCACACCATCATCCCCTCCTCACTCCTTCCATTTGGGTCCTAACTAAGATTGAGCCATTGATTCTAAATATGAGGAATTAGAACAGAATATCTTTTGTTTTTAATTGTACTTGAAGTACAATTAGTCATTGGTGTGTTGTGTAATGTGGTAGTGTTGTAGGTTGTGTTGTGGAATATATGTGGTAAACCCAATTTGCTCGGTCTGGAGTCGCATTGAATGAATGTTGTTGTTCGTCACATTCGTTAGTGTATTCAGTATGGCTGCTGAGTGAGTTGAGGTTAATTAATTTCACTTCACCTACTGTCCTACCTCTTCTATATTTTCTTTTCCCTCTATTTTTCTACTATCCTCTTACTATCCGCCCTTTATCACTCCCCGGCCCATAAGTAGCTGACCCCTACTTTTCTTTAGGGTTACTGAAGAAAATAGGAATTATTCTAGGACTCTAAGATTTCCAGTACCGAATTAGGCGGAACAGGAATTAGAGTGGCGCCTTAGATAATTCCCGTGTAGGACCTGTTACAATGATAATAGGAGACTTGAATTCCAGGACAGGTCAAGAACAAGCTGACCTTGAAGTGATGTCAAACTATTTGGAAGATGTTGAATATGACAGTATGAATGATGAATTTTGTGTGCGTGCTTCCAAAGATGACACCATGAACAATTTTGGCAGGTCACTGTTAGATTTATGCTTTATGTTTGACATGGGGATTCTGAATGGCTGCTGTAAAGGGGATAGGGAGGGGGAGTATACCTTTTTGTCTCCTAATGGATGCAGCGTGATTGATTATTTTCTTGTTCCTAGTGAAATGTTATCATGTTTTGATTTATGTATTGGGGAGTGTGTTTATTCATGGCACCTCCCAGTTGAAACAACATGGAAAGTAGATGATGGATATATTAACAGTGAAAGTAGAGAACAAGAGAGTGTGAAAAAAATAATTTGGTCAGAAGATTATGTAGATATATATAAACATGAGCTTGATAGTGCAGAGTTTCAAGAAAGCATACAAACAGCTTCCCTACTATTGTACACAGATGTAAATGTCAGCTTAGATCAGTTTGTAAAAGCATTATGTGGGGCTGCTGCATGCATGGTTAGAACAGTTAGAAAAGGTAGAAAAAAATGTAACGATTGGTTTGATGCTGAATGTGAACAAAAGAAACAAGAAGTTAAGAGATTATTAAAAAGATTTCAGCGCTGTAAAACAAATGAGGATAAAACAGAAAAAAGACACATGTATACGACCACACGAAAAGAATACATTAATTTAAGAAAAACAAAAGAAAGAGACTTTGACGAAAAGAGATTAGATAAACTTAAAGAATCTTCTAAGGATTCAAAAACATTCTGGTCTGTTATAAGATCTGTTAACCGCAAGTCGTTAGTTTATAACGATATAACTATTCAACAATGGTATGATCATTTTTTGAAGGTTTTTAATGACTTCAATTGTGCAGAAACACGAGAGAATGTAGATGTGCTACAAGAAGATGAAATATTTGAACCTTTATTTAACAATCCTATAACTCAGAATGAGATTTTTGATGCCATTAAACATTTAAAAACAGGAAAAAGTGCTGGTCCTGATAAAATAATTGGAGAAATGCTCAAATACGCAAATTCAACTGTAATTTCTTTTCTCGTTCAGTTATTTAACCATCTGTTTGAAAGTGGTGCTTTCCCTTTAGAATGGGCAACGTCAGTAATAATTCTGATTCATAAAAAAGGAGATATAAATAATGCAGATAACTATCGTGGAGTAGCTCTAACCAGTATATTAAGTAAACTTCATACTCACATTCTAAATGAGATTAACTCAATGGGCAGATAACGAAGAAAAATCAATTGAAGAGCAAGCGGGCTTTAGAGTAAAGTACAGCACTGTGGATCATATATTTACTCTTTACTCTCTTGTTCAAAAACATTTGCTTTCCAGTAAAAAAATTATACATTGCTTTTGTAGACTTTAGAAAGGCCTTCGATTCTGTGAATCGAAATATATTGTGGCATGTACTACGAAAAAACGGGGTAAATGGTAAACTATATACGGCGCTTAGATCTATTTATAGCTCTGTTTTAGCGTGTGTGTGGGCAGGTAATGAATATTCTGATTTCTTTGAATGTCCCAAGGGAGTGAAGCAGGGTTGTGTTTTAAGCCCACAAATGTTTTCGTTTTTCATAAATGAACTAGCTATTGAGCTATCAAAAAAAGGAAAACACGGTATTCAAATAATTCCGGGAGCAATCAAAGTGTTTTTGTTACTTTTTGCTGATGATATTATCCTTATGTCTGATACTGTTATTGGTTTACAACATCAGTTAAATATCTTAAAACAGGAGGCAGATCGTTTTGATTTAACAGTGAATATGGATAAAACAAACATTATTGTTTTTCGAATGGGTGGACATCTATCAGTACGCAAGAAATGGTTTTATGGAAATGTTGAAGTCAAAATAGTTAATACGTATAAATATTTAGGAATGATGTTTTCAACCAGACTAAGTCTAAATTTTGCATGGCAGAAATCTTGTAGGAAGGGGTAAAAAGGTGTAATAGAAATTCTAAAAACATTACGAAAGATGAATTTGATAGACTGTTCCCTATTTTGGAAATTATTTGATACACAGATTGAACCATTACTTACATACGCTGCAGAAATATGGGTATTATGTGTAAATATACAAATGGAAAAAGCTCATACATTTGCCATGAAACGCTTTTT
>CM060347.1:36600443-36616783 GCA_030674155.1 Stramonita haemastoma | reverse complement strand
TTTATTTATTTATTTATTTATTATTGTAAATATTTTCTATTCTTTCCTGGCCTGACGAGTGCAGAGAAAGTCCCCTTCTTTTGTTTTTCCTTCCTTTCTGACTACACTCTGGTTTGTCGTGGTACAGTTTCTGCTACCCGTCGTCTGCTGTCTGTCTGTTGTTGTCTTTGTCTTTGTGTGTCTGTGTGTCTATCTGTTGTCTGTGTCTATCTGTCTGTCTGTCTGTCTGTGTCTCTCTGTCTGTCTGTTGTGTCTGTCCTGTCTGTCTGTCTGTCTGCCTGTCTGTGTCTGTGTCTGTGTCTGTCTTCTGTCTGTCTATCTCTGTGTCTCTGTCTCTCTCTGTGTCTGTCTTCTCTCTGTGTCAGTCGGTCTGTCGTGTCTGTTCTATCTATCTATCTTCTATTCTATCTATCTTATCTATCTATCTATCTATTATCTATTATCTATTATCTATGTATCTATGTATCTATGTATCTATCTATCTATCTATTATCTAATATCTATCTATGTATCTATGTATCTATGTATCTATTATATCTATTATCTATTTATCTATCTATCTATCTGTCTATCTATCTATATCTATCTCTATCTATCTATTATCTATCTATCTATCTATCTATCTATCTATCTATCTATCTATCTATCTAATTGTTTGATTTAGGCAGTATGTTCGATAACATTTTAACGGTTCCTTTTTTTTTTTTGATCTGCTGTTTATCAACTTTTAAAAAATCCTTCAATACCCTTCATACATGCACATGTTCTCAATTTCTATTCTTGTCCCCCTTGTATGTGTGTGGTGAGGGGGTGTCTGTGTTTGTATGTGGTTGTGTGGTGTGTGTGTGTGTGTGTGTGTACACGTGCCTACGTGCTGTGTATGTGCGTGCGCGCACGCACGCACACACGCATGCACGCACACGCGCGCTCTCCTGTAAATGTTTGCACACATGCCCAGTACAATACAAACCCAAAACCCACTCCCCAACAGGTCTTCACGCAGCCAGCCTGAGAAACGAAGGCGAAGATTCAGCCATACCCATCTCCATCAACGATACACAAACTGTAAACGACGACCACCCCCACCACAACGGTACGCGGCTCGTGCACCTCACCACAGCGACCCTGACGCGCTGCCTGGCCACTAACGGCACCCTGTTTCTGCACTCCGCGCCCCTGGTGGTCCTCAGCTACCGTCATCAGGCAGACAGACCAGAGAAGACAGGAGCTGGTCAGCAGCAGTGCAGGCTTCAGCTGACCACCGTCCGGCCCTGGGTCTGGCATATCTTCCGCGTCCTTCAGACGTGTAGTGACCCCAGCAATGCGGTCACTGTGGTGGACGGGGCGGAGTCGTGTGGTCAGTGTGTGAGGGTGAGGTGGTCAGGGTGTGAGGACCTGAGGTCCGCTGTGTTGGATGTAGTGTCCTGGGGTGTGGGGGTGACGGTGGTGGTGAGTGTGGGGGAGGTGTCCTCGTTGCGTGTGCTGGATTTGGTGATGAGGGTGGAGGCGGTGTCCGCTCACTTGAGGGTGGATTATATCCGGATGAATGCTAGTCAGGGTATGTGGTTTGTGTTTGTGTTTTGTTCGTTTGTTGTTTGTTTGTTTGTTGTTGTTAGTGTTGTTCTTCTGTGTTCTTTCGTGTGTTGTTAACTTCAGGCCTTATTCATCATATTGAACAGGCATACATTCTTACACACACACTTTTACACACACCCACACCACACACAAACACCCCCCACCCCCACCCCCCCACACAAACACACACACACAAAACACACAAATATACACACGCACACGCACACATACATACAGCACGCGGGTGCATAACAAAACACAACGCAACACAACAACACAACACAACACAAACACAACACAACACAACACACACAACACAAACACAACACAACACACACACACACACACACACACAACACACACACACACACACACACACACACACACAGACACACACACACACAAACACACACACACACACACACACACACACACACACACACACACACACAGAGGCGCGCTTGCCTGCCTAATGGCTTGCTTGTTTGCATACAGCCCTACACACATACACACTCAAACACACAAGTCCAAACAACAACAACAAAATCTTTAAAACAAGCAAACAAACATATCATTAAAACGAAACACACACACACACACACACACACACACACACACACACACACACACACACACACACACACACACACACACACACACACACACATGTCTAATATCACATTTTGTGAAAAGACGTAAAATGAATCGAACACACACACACACACACACACACAACACACACACACACACACACACACACACACACACACACACACAACACCAACAAAGGCACATAAACTAAACTCTCCCTTTTATCCCTACACCACCATACAGAGATTCTACAAACAATACACTTCGACCCCATGGGGACATTGCACCGACGACACCTGAAGACTCGCAGGCCGAAAGACCTGAAGGACAGTGTGACCACACTGACCACTCCCTCCGGCCACACGGCTGTCATGCTCAGCTTTCTGCATCTGACACAGTCCGTGTGTCACCTGACCGCGACCGTCAGTTCCCTCCCAAGTGGGCGGCAGTTGGAGTGGGGACACCGCGACTGTCGTATTCCCTCCCGCCCGGCACTGTTTGCGGAGAAGGCGATTAGAATCAGGATGGGTTTGCGAGGTCTTTATGGAGTCCACAAGATGGCTGGATTTCGACTTCTGATTACTTACCATAAAGTGAGATTGTTTTGTGTGTGTGGGGCGGGGTATGTGTGTGTGTGTTGTGTGTGTGTGTGTGTGTGTGTGTGTGTGTGTGTGTGTGTGTGTGTGTGTGTGTGTGTTGTGTGTGTCTGTGTGTTGTGTGTCTGTGTGTTGTGTGTGTGTGTGTGCGTGCGTGTGGCGTGTGCGTGAAGAACCTAAGGCTCATTAGGCCGGTGCTTATCCCGGTTTCTGTGGCGTTAAGCGACTGAGAGTCATAGACTCCCCCCTGGATAGGACGCCAGTCTATCGCAGGGTTAACCCCAACACAAGGTTGGTACCCCTTTTCCACCTGGGTGGGATGAGAAAATAGCCGTAAAGTGCCTTTTCCAAGGGCACAATATAGCGGAAAGCTGGGATTGAACCCGCAACCTTTAGATTACGAGTCCAACGCCCTAACCACTAGTCTACAGCGGCGGCGGGTGCAGTAAGGGGATGATGCGAACTGTTGCAGGCTGACCAGTGGCCGCAGCTTCTGGCAGTGGACAGTGGAACTGCAGCGTGCCTCACTGGCCGGACTTCAGGGGTCATCTTCGCTGTGACCTCTTCAGAGACTGTCAGGGAGGGGGGGAAGATGAAGAGGGCTGTCCTGCACACACCGCGTGAGTCTCCCGTGTAGTCAGTGCTGGAAAGAAAGAAAGAAGAAAGAAAAAGAAAGAAGAAAGAAGAAAGAAAGAAAGAAGAAAGAAAGAAAGAAAGAGAAGGAAGAAAAAGAGAAAGAAGAGAAGAAGGAAGGAAGAAGAAGAAGAAAAGAGAAAAAGAGCGTTGCTCTTGGACAGACGGCGTAAGTCTCCCGTGTAATCAGCGCTGGAAAAAAAGAAAGGAAAAGTGTGTTGCTTTTGTTGCAGCTACTGCTAAGTTGTGTCACTGAAGTCATCATTATGATGGAATTGTGGAATTAAAAAAAAAACATAACTTTTACCCTAAAAATTCGGTTATATTTCAGTTTAAGTCTGGTGCGCACATACGAGCGTTTGTGATTTTACTTGGTTGAGTTTATAACTGGTTGAGGTATTGCTGATTTGTGGGTGCTTTTTTCTATTTATATGTAAATATCCGTGATATTACGCTCACTGTTTTCATTTATAGCTTGTAACCCATTTGAATTTCGCTGTCTCTGAGGACAATAAAGTGTTTGAATTGAATTGAATTGAATTGAAACCTCTAAGATTTTCAACTGCTTAGTAAAGCATGTTGCATACTGTTGTATAATTATCTTCTTGTGATTGTGTTAGAATTACAGTATCGTCTGCATAGATTGGCAGAAAAAGTTGAATATAAGTTTCAAGATTGTGCACACTACACTCATTACATGTAGAAAATGGAAAATGTACACCTTCAGAATACTTTCTTAAAATGTTTTCAAGTCATTGAAAAAGGAAACAAAAGGCTTCGAACTATAGCACTGCCCTACATGTGAGTCCCAGAGTGGTGTGAAAAGTCTTGGTGACTGTGGGGGTGGTGGTAGTTTGGTGTTGATATCTATATATCTATATATAGCTATATCTATAGCTATATATATATATATATATATATATATATATATATATATATATATATATATATATATATATATATATATACATACATATACATTGATAACATTTTACAAACTATGCCATTCGTGTCACACTGAAGCCATTTTCTTCTTTCAGATAATCGACAGATAAAACATCATAATTATCATTCGGATGAGACTATAAACCGAGGTCCCGTGTGTGAACGCACGCAGAACATCTTGCGCACACGTTAAAATCCTGTTCCGCCTTTCGGAAGAGCAGGCCATCGTGTGCCGGTAGGAGCGGATGACAAAATTATATTAAAAAAAACCAGCATGCACACATGTATTGTGTTAAGACACCATCCCTGAGGAGGAAAAACAAACAAATTGGGTAGGCGCTGCACTTGTGGCGACGCGCTCTCCCCGGGAAGACCAGCCCGAATTTCACGCAGAGAAATCTGCTGTGACATAAAGTGGTGTAAAACAATAATAAAAAAAAAAAAAACATTGTCTGCTTTCAGGTGTGGTGACCATGGAGTGGCCATCGGTCAGCGCTGCTATGGCTTCCTGCACCCTGAGGACAACGTCACTTACCACGCCGCCAGAGCCTCCTGCCATGCTCTGGGGGGCAGCATGGCCAGCTTGGAAACGGCGGAGGAGCAGAATGACGTCACCGCTGTGCTGTTCAACAGGACGGTTTACATCATTTTCATCGGGCTTCGAACTATGCACTGCCCTACATGTGAGTCCCAGAGTGGTGTGAAAAGTCTTGGTGACTGTGGGGGGGGGGGGGGGGGTGGTAGTTTGGTGTTGATATTAACATGAAAATGGTGTAGGGAAGGACACAGACACACAGACACAGACACAGACACACACACACACACACACACACACACACACACGCACGCACGCACGCAGGCACACACACACACACACACACACACACACACACACACACACACACACACACACACACACACACACCTTAGATGAGACTATAAGTCGAGGTCCCGTGTGTGAACGCATGCCAAACATCTTTAGCACACGTTAAAACCTGTTCTGCCTTTTTTATTTTTTAAAATCTTTTTTATTTTATTCTTTTATAATTATCGAGGATAATGGAATAAGGACTCATGTGCTTTTTTCATCCAGTCCCTGTGTGCATGCAGTTTTGTAATTCTTGTCATCTATTCCCATCGGCACACAATGGCCTACCATTACGAAAAGTAGAACAGGATTTAACGTGTGTGCAAGATGTTCTGCGTGGGCTCGCACTCGGGCCTTGATTTAAAGTCTCATCCGAAACACTTTTGGGTAGAGTGGAGTCAGCACTGATGTTAACTCCAGGGAAAAATCCCCTCGAACGGGAATCAAACTCGGGTCGTCAAATTGCGAGCGCAATATTCAGACCACTAGGCTATCCCGTGCCCTTTCGCATGACGAGGCTATTACGTGCCTGTGGTAACGGATGACAAAATGTACAAAGGTGCATACGTAAAGGGGCGTTAAAAAAACACAAGAATGCTTTTTCCATTGTCATCCAAATAAAATAAAACAAAAGAAGAGAAAAAAGAAAGGAAACCATTGTCATTGTCTTCACATTCCAACGATAATGTGAGAGATCTAATCAAAGGAAAGCGATAAGGAAATGTATGAAGACATTTTTTATTTATAAATTCTACTTCGTACAGTTATATATAAACATTTAAGTAACTGCATTGTGTACACAGATATCTATATATAGAGTCTAATGGCGAACAATTCGGTTATGATTACAAGTGGTCCAAGGGAAGTAACTGCTGTTTTTCATTTAATTCATAGAAGCAGCAGAATGAGTTCTTCAGTCCCTTTTAAACAGCGTTATTAGTCTTTTTTTTTAATGCACTCAAAAACCCTTAAATCACCATAATCTTGTCGCACGCACAATCTCTAAAAAGCCATTTTCAAAAAAGAATATTTTTCGCTTTGGAAACCCAATATATTTTTTTCCATTCCTGTCTACTTCTATTACTAAGTATGTGATGAGCAGCGGCCCTTCTTTGGATTCAGCTAAGCAGCTTAGGGGGACGGGATAGCTCAGTCGTCAGAGCGCACGCTTTCCCCCAGCCAGGTTAAGCAGCGTCGAAATTGGTTGCCAATTGGATGGGTGACCAAGCGTTTGCGCCTTGGCTACAGTACAGTCTCCCACTTCACCCAGCTGTAAATGGATACCTGCTCTCTTTAGGCACACACACACACACACACACACACACACACACACACACACACACACACACACATCTCACGTACACACAACAGCACCACACAACACACAACACACACACACGCACACACTACCACACACACACACCACACACACCACACACACACACACACACACACACACACACACACACACACACACACACACACACACCGCCGGGGGGGGGGGGGGGGGGACGGGATAGTCTAGTGGTCGGAACATTGCGTTCGCAATTTGATGACCTGGGTTCGATTCCCGTTCAAGGGGATTTTTTCCCCTGGAGTTAACATCAGTGCTGACTCCACTCTCCCCAAAAGTCCTTCGGATGAGACTAATAAACCGAGGCCCCGTGTGCAAACGCACGCAGAACATCTTGCGCACACGTTAAATCCTGTTCCGCTTTTCGTAAGAGTAGGCCATCGTGTGCCGGTGGGAAGAGATGACATTCACAAAACTTCATACACACGGGGACTGGATGTAAAAAAGCCTCGATATAAAAGAATAAAATAAAATAAATGAATATAGCAATAACCTGTGTTCATTGTTCATGGCAGGTACAGAATGCACAGCATATGGGAGTCGGGCTCCATAGCCTATCACTCTAAAACTGTCAGCGAGGACAAACCTCCCCTGTGCGGCAGTTTGAAGCAACAGGATGAGGAGTTTCGGGCACTGTTGCCCTCCCCCATCAGACTGGCGCCCTGCCACATACACCTGTCCGCTTACGTCCTGTGTGAGTTTGACGCCTCAGGTGGGAACGACTCCCGGCCAGCAGCCCGCCAGCTACTCCAGCAAAGAGTCCACTCCAGTTCTGGGAAGCTTTCCAACAACCCCTTCATTCAGGAGAGTCTCACCCCATGCCCCCAACAACACCTGACCTTCAGTTTCCTGGTCTGTGACCCGGTCAACGACTGTTACGCCGACAAAGACAACATGGAGTTTGTCAGTCACAGTTTCCGGTACGACGTTCCTAGGTCGACTTCCTGTCCTGCGCCGATGACGTCACTTCCTCCCGCCTTCCGGTGCGGTAGTGGCGCGGAGCGGGTGCCGTACTCCTTGGTGTGTGACCACCGGGATGACTGCAATGGCGGCAGCGACGAGCAGTTCTGCCTCTTCCCTCCCTGCGACAACGTCAGATACATTCAGTGCGGCTCCAGCAAGGAGGTGAGTGAGGGGAGGCCAGAGAACACACTGGACACTGACAGGATTTCATTACACATCCCTGCCTAGCCTGGGCCAGCTTGGAGTTCATTGGCCAGGCTGACCCAGGATAGGCAGGGATGGAAAGACTTTGTTGCTGCCCTGCACACCACCGGGTGTAAAGAAAGATGGACGGACTTGGGCCACAGAACAATATAGAAAAGAAAACAGGAAAAAACAATCTGACATAACAGCTTCAATCTCTATTCTACAATCACTGGTTATCATAAGTCTATATGCATCTCATACCTGCTACAGTTCAAATCTTTTCAGGACAGTTGTCTAACCATAGTTAACATTTCACTTTTACTGTAATGATCAGATAGAAAGACATTAGGATGCAATGTGTGTGTGTGTGTGTGTGTGTGTGTGTGTGTGTGTGTGTGTGTGTGTGTGTGTGTGTGTGTGTGTGTGTGTGTGAGGAGAGAGAGAGAGAGAGAGAGAGAGAGAGAGAGAGGAGAGAGAGAGAGAGAGAGAGAGAGAGAGAGAGAGAGAGAGAGAGAGAGAGAGAGAGAGGTTGAGCATTATCAAATTTATGATTCTTAGAGATGAGTGCATGTGAAGACCCCTAGGTTCTAGGACAGCTATGACAGGTCAGTTTTATTTCTTCTTGTTATCATTCACACTGTCTATGAATGTTTGACTTACATTACGTGTCAATCAATATGGCAACATGTCAGAGTCTTTAGTTGAAAGGTATCTTTCAGTGGCTGATTCTTGTTTCTGATAACCAGAATTGCAAATAATCGACAGCTGCAGCCCGGAATTTCACAGTACAGAGAAATCTACCGTGACATATTAAAGTGGTGTAAAATGTGAAATGTGAAGGTCATTCAGAATTTGAGTTTCATTTTGACTCATCATCACATGGGAATCCTTGTGAGGGAAGACACTGGGCATTGAAGTAGGGGGACGGGATAGCCTAGTGGTCAGAACATTGCGCTGGCAATTTGACAACCCGAGTTCGATTCCCGTTTGAGGGGATTTTTCCCCCCGGAGTTAACATCAGTGCTGACTCCACTCTCCCCAAAAGTCCTTTGGATGAGACTGTAAGCCGAGGCCCATGTGCGAACGCACGCAGAACATCTTGCGCATATGTGAAATCCTGTTCCACTTTTTGTAAGTGTAGGCCATTGTGTGCCCGTAGGAACAGATGTTGTACAGCCTCATGGTAGCCCACAGAGCTGCATGCCATACCCTTCAGTATGACTTTGCTTGGATGACATATCAAGCTGATTGTGCGATAGTTCTGGCACTGTTGTAGGTTGCCTTTCTTGGGAAGGGTGATGATTAGTGATTGTGTCCATGGTGTAGGCCAGTCAATGCCAACATGATCAGAGTCATTGAGGAGCTCTACAACAAGGCCACTAGCGCAGTCTATTTCAATGGTGGCATAGAGGATTAGTTCAGGACGACGGTCGGCGTCAGACAAGGCTGCTTGCTCTCACCTACTCTCTTTAACATATTCCTTGAGAGAATCATGACTGATGCACTGGAAGATCATGAAGGAACAGTCGGCATTGGAGGCAGAACAGTTACCAACTTGCGTTTTGCTGATGACATCGATGGACTGGCAGGGAAAGAAGAAGAGTTAGGTTAGTGGAACGCCTCGACAACCCTCAACAGCCTATGGCAAGGAGATCAGTGCACAGAAGTGTGTGTGTGTGTGTGTGTGTGTGTGTGTGGTGGTGCGTGCGTGCGTGCGTGCGTGCGTGCGTGCGTGCGTGCGTGCGTGTGCGTGCGTGGTGTGTGTGTGTGTATGCATGCAAGGGTGCGCAGGTACACGTGTGTGTATACTATGTTTAAGAACTGTTTCTTTGTGACAGTGCAGCATTGACTGACAACAGACCACTGAGTGACATCGTCCCTGTTTCTGTGATTCCCCACTCTCCTGTTTCTGCTGTAATTCTTGCTGTTCTCCATTGTCCTGTTTCTGTTGTAAAACTATTCCCCATTGTCCTGTCCTAGTGTTTCTCCATCACGCCCTATTAATTTCCCATATTCATGTTTCAGTGTTTTTCCATCACGCCCTATTAAATCCCCATATTCCTGTTTCAGTGTTTCTTCACAACGCCCTATTAATTCCCCATATTCCTGTTTCAGTGTTTCTTCATCACTTGCTATTCCCCATTGTCTTGTTTCAGTGTTTCCCCATCGCGGCGTGGTGTGACGGACTGCCGGACTGTACTCACGGCGATGACGAGGAGGGTTGCAGCGACTCCTCCCAGACCTTTTTCCCCAGCGCTCAATCCAGCGAACACATCGCCAAAAGCCGGACCTGGGTGGTGTATAACGACTTTCTCATGGGCTCCACGGCTTCAGTGATGTTGGTCAGAATGCCAGTGCAGCCTCCAGCCTCTATCCAGTTCATTCCAGGAGGGCTCCACGAAATCGTTCCGCTACCGGACAACGCGCCTTGTCCATCCACGCATGTCCTCTGCCCGGAAAGTTACTGTGTGCCTGTCTTCGTGTTGTGTAACGGGATCCAGGATTGTCCAGGTGGGGAGGATGAAGTGGACTGTGACACTTACACCTGTCCGGGTCTGTACCTGTGCAGAGCCTCCAGAGTGTGTGTGCACAGGCGGCAGGTGTGTGACGGCATGGGTCAGTGTCCACAGCAGGATGACGAAGCTTTCTGCCAGGCTGCCTGTCCTGACAGCTCCTGTGTCTGTCTCGGCCACGCTTTCTTCTGCAGGGAGACGTTTCCCGCCCACAACTACACACACCTTCGCTACCTGGATGCCCGGGGCACAGGAATGGATCTGACTGATGTGGGGACAACAAACTGTTGATTCACCTGAGCTTGGCCAGGTGTGACCTCCGCCAGGTGAGGGATGTTCACCTGCCCAACCTTCGCAGCCTGGACCTCAGCGAGAACATGCTCCAGGTTCTGGATGTCGGTCACCTCAGACGTCTGAGCAACCTGCAGGTTCTCTTCTTGGCCAACAATCCTTTGACACCTGCCCTATTCAAGAACATACCTGTGGTCCTGCCCTTTTCACTTCAGAAGCTGGACATTGCTGGCGTGGTCATTCCACACCTGGACCTGACTGTGCTCCGTCCGTTTCTCCACCTGAAGTTTCTCAACCTGTTCTCGTGCGGGGTGGACAGTGTCACCGGAGACAGCCTGCAGTCTCTGTCACAGATCAGGAGGATCGACTTTCGGGGGTGTGCTCTCTCCTCGTTCCCCAGACACCTGCTGAGGAACGCCTCCCACCTGCAACAGGTGCAGGCTGACAGCTACAGGCTGTGCTGCCCTCCCCTCCTGCCTGCAGCCTTCAGTCTGGCCAACTGCCACTCCACACCGGACGCCGTGTCGTCATGCCAACTGCTGCTGAAGCGGAGGATGCACCACGTGACTGTAGGGGTCCAGTCCGCTCTCAGCCTCTTGGGAAACGTGGCCGGATATGTTGTTCACGCGTTTGTCCTGACAGACGTCAGAGAGCCGCTCAGGATGTTTTCTGTGCACCTGTGCGTAGCGGAGTTCGTCATGGGCCTCTACCACGCGGTGATAGGGGTGGCGCAGGTGCACTTTTGGGGGGAGTATTCCCAGCACGATGCGGAGTGGAGAAGCAGCGCGATGTGCCGGCTGGCTGGAGTCTTCTACCTTCTGTCCAAACAAGCGTCCATCTTCCTGGTCTGGTTTATCACGCTGGACAACTTTCTGCGTCTGTACTTCTCGCCGGCCAAGCGTCAGTTTTCCGAGCTGTCTGCAAGCGTCGCGTGTGGCGTGACGTGGGTCGTCTCTGCAGGTCTGTCTCTCCTACCCTGGCTGACGTCAGAGGGAGGCTTTCGCAGCGAGACTGCCGCCTGTCTACCCCTTCAGATGACGTCACGGCGGGACGCTACCGGCCTGGTGTCGCTGGGTGCTGTGGTGGTGCTGGACTCGGCGCTCCTGCTGTCACAGAGCGGGATGAGGGGCGCAGTGCTCCGCCTGGTCCTCTCCCGCCCTCTGGCCTTTGTCCAGTCCTCCGCCCTGGCCAGAAGCCTGGAGCTGGCCCAGAGGTCTGGCAGCCTGGCCCTGTCTCATCTGGGCTGCTGGCTGCCATCCGCCGTGACGCTGCTGCTGACGTCACAAGGGGTGGGGGTCGGACAGGAGGTGGCTCTGACGTTCCACTTGGTGGTCTTCCCCCTCACAGCGTCCCTCTCCCTCCCCCTCCACTGCCTGAGTCTCTTGCGGGAACGAGAGAGACACGCGCGGCAGGAAAGGTTGCTGCAACGAATAGAATGGAAGAGGGACCAGAAAGGCAATGCTCCAATAAACACCTCCACCCGTGGGAATGGGTCCGGGATAGCTCAGTGGTCAGAGCGCTCACTTTCCCCAAAGTCAAGTTAAGCAGGGTCGAGCGTGGTTACCAGTTGGATGGGTGACCATTTGTGCGTCTTGGCTTCCTCACAGTCCCCCAGTTCACCCAGTTGCAAAAATAGTTTTTTTCAGTACAATAAACCAACCTGTGCAGAGTGAGGTGCAGTGGTTGCAGACTTTTATCAGCTGAATATAAGAGAAACCCACCAGAAACAAACACAAAATTCAGGTAACTACTTTCTCCACATTTAACCAGGTACATAATTCTCGAAAGGCACACATAGCAAATACTATCGTTGTCTAGCTGAATGTAAGAAAACAGAAGTTGAAAGTTACTGGAGCCACTGAAACTGAATGATATGACAGCCCTGATGTGGCTTTCGTGGTTGGTAGGACTTTAAACAATACTATGATTGATTGATTGATTGATTGGTGATTGATTGATTGTTTGATTGATTGATTGATTGAATGATCGATTGATTTATTGATTGATTGATGTACGAGAACCAAACCCCTCTCATCACTCATATCTAGATACCAAGTTAATTATAGGGAACCAATAGAGAGTATACAATGGTAAACAAACAGCCAATTATTACAATTAACGGGGAAAATCCTTTGCTCATTACTCCCAATGGATATCTTAAAACTGTCCACAGAACATTGCCTTAACGAAGGTCTTCTACAACATCAGTCCCTATCAAACCCCATGGATATTGTAGCACCCGAGATACAGACACAAAGATAGACAAGCAGAACAGGAATGACCTAAACTGTCACAGAAACCACACAACCACTTTTGACACAAATGACTAATCATACTCTACTTGTGGACAAATGTGTGCTTGTTTACGTAATCCTGCGTTACTTTATGTATCAACATGTGTGTGTGTGTGTGTGTGTGTTGTGTGTGTGTGTGTGTGTGTGTGTGTGTGTGTGTGTGTGTGTGTGTGTGTGTGTGTGTGTGTGTGTGCTTTTGTTGTTGCTGCTGTTGTTGTTTTAATTTAAAGTCAGTCCGAAAATAGTGATATTACACTAAAAAAAATAATCAGCGAACCAGCCAACTAGAAAATATTTAAAGAAGATTTGAAAATCCCCCCACCCTCATCAGTAATGGTTGGTGTTCATGACAACTTGTTAACTGGATCCCTTTCAGCTTCCAGGCCAGCATCTTGGTCAACTCACTCTAAACCTGGACATTGAAAAGGAGTTATGTTGCTCACAAGGCAGTGGCTCAGACCAAAGTCACACTTGAGAATATTGAATCCTCCATATAGTTAAATGCAGCTTATAGATGAAAATATGTCTTGAAGAGCCTAGTATTTTTTTTTGATTTCTCATGAAAGACACTTTTATGTACATGATTTTCTAATAATGAAATAATGTCACAACAATCATTTTTAATTGAGGAAAAAGTAGTAGAGGAAAAACAAGGGCAGGTACCAACTTGAGACAATCCTTTCTTTAATCTCTGTACTTCAGACTCTCTTGCTACACCTGGCTTTGGGACAATGTCTGCTACTTTATTCCAGCAGATCTCACAGACAGGAGAAATCTATTCCATTACCTTTCCTCTTTATATAATGTATCGGGTTTTTTTTACAAATGAAAAATATGTCTATTCTTGTCAACTACATAGTATAGTCGGAGTCAATAAAAAAAACCGATGTAAAAGAATGCAAAACTACTGTTGTTTGATATAGCTATGGGCGCCATACGTATTTTTATTCTTTTTATTGTCTTGTTATTTATTATTTTATACCGAGGATAATGGAATAAGCACACGTCTGCTTTTTCACCCCAGTCCCGGAGTGTATGCAGTTTTGTAAATCTTGTCATCTGTTCCAACCGGCACACAATGGTCTGCACTTTCGAAGAGAGGAACAGGATTTAACGTGTGTGCAAGATGTTCTGCGTGCGTTCGCACACGTGGCCTCGGTTTATAGTCTCATCTGAAAGACTTGTGGGGAGAGTGGAGTCAGCACTGATGTTAACTTCGAGGGAAAAATCCCCTCCAACGGCAATCGAATTCGGGTCGTCAAATTGCGAGCGCAATGTTCTGACCACTAGGCTATCCAGTCACCCCCCCCCCCCCCCCCGCCCCCCTAGGTTATCCCGTCCCGTTTGACAGAATTCATTGCTGGATATTGAAAAAAACCTTCCCTAGACAAAATGCTTTTTGTATCTTCAGAAGAGGGTTAACAAGACCTGATCCTGCATTCAAGTCATAAATAGAACCATCTGTAAACACATTTGGATGATTTACATCATGTGTTTTTCAAGTGTTGCTTTCCATCAGAATTTAACGTATTGATATTGTTATATTTTTGTGAATGGTATGAAAAATATTACTGGTGGCCTTGTTGTTCAGCTGTTTGATGACTCTGATCAGGTTTGTATTGATGCAGTACAAATTCATGGTTGCCCACAAAGCTGCATACCACACCCTGTCGAATGCCTTTTCAAAATCAATAAATACGAGGCAGAGGTCTTGTTGGTGTTGAAGGTACCGTTCACAGAGTATTCTGAGGTTGAATATCTGTTCAGTTGTGCTACGCCCTGCTCTGAAATCTGCTTGTTCCTCAGTAATGATAGTCTCTGCTTGTGGCTTCAGTTTGTTAAATATAATCTTCAATATGACCTTGCTTAGGTGGCATATGAGGCTGATTGTGCGGTAGTTCTGGCAATGCTGAAAATATCCTTTCTTGGGGAGGGTGATCATAAGTGACTGTGTCCATGGTGTTGGCCATTTTCCTGTGTGCCAGATCTTGTTGCAGATTTTTAGCAGAGCATTGATCATGGCTTCCCCCCAAACTTGAACCAACTCAGCAGGAATGTTGTCAGCCCCTGCTGACTTCCCCTTTTTCAGCAATCTGACTGCTGTTCCCACTTCTTCTCGGAGGGTAGGGTGACTGTATTTGTGCTTGTGGGGACATTGAGGACTTCTGGATCTCCTGTGGTGTCCTAGTTATATAGGTTGAAGCAGTATTCCGCCCATGTGTTCAGAATATCTTGGTCATCAGTGAGGCACTTCCCATTTTTGTCTTGGTTTGTTGAGCTTCTTCCCTGTTTTGTGCCAGTCAGATCATTCACCAGCTGATATGCTTTCTTGCTGTTGTTTTTCTTGATATTTTCTTCAACGTTCTGGCACTGAACTATTGTGCTTCAAACCATTTACCATGTCATCGTACCTGTCTCTTGACAAGGAAACTGATGCACGCATTGCCAAAGCTGCTGCACTGATGTTGAAACTTGTCAAGAAAGTATGGGATAACAGTAGTCTTGCCCTGAACACCAACCTCAATCTTTATGTTTTGCAGTTACAAACTACGTATGGTCAAGCTTTACTATAGGCTAGATAGGTGTGTTTGAAACTGGACTGTGGAGCATCAGGTCAACTCCATAACTCTGCTGCGAACACACCTGCCTCATTGTCCTGCCATGTAAGAAGGTATTGTAAAAAACAAAATGTAACGATGAAGGTGTTTACATCTTGCAAACATGAAAACACCCTGCAGTTTTTTCCTTGATTTCGGTAACTGGTTATCAAAAGAAACTTTTGTATAAAAATAATGTACCTAAAACTATGCTACCCCTCCCCCCTCTGCCCGATGGATGCAGGGGCCAGTCATTATAAACGGTATCTCCGCCTTTGGGGAAATCTCGGCTAGGGACTGCGAACTGCGGACTGGGAGGTCGCAGATTAGAATGGCATAAGAGTCACAGGGATTGTTTGGCCCAGAGTAAGTGTGCTGGGGGCTGGGAGGTCGCAGATTAGAATGGCATAAGAGTCACAGGGATTGTTTGGCCCAGAGTAAGTGTGCTGGGGGCTGGAGGTCGCAGATTAGAATGGCATAAGAGTCACAGGGATTGTTTGGCCCAGAGTAAGTGTGCTGGGGGCTGGGAGGTCGCAGATTAGAATGGCATAAGAGTCACAGGGATTGTTTGGCCCAGAGTAAGTGTGCTGGGGGCTGGGAGGTCGCAGATTTGAATGGCATAAGAGTCACAGGGATTGTTTGGCCCAGAGTAAGTGTGCTGGGGGCTGGGAGGTCGCAGATTTGAATGGCATAAGAGTCACAGGGATTGTTTGGCCCAGAGTAAGTGTGCTGGGGGCTGGGAGGTCGCAGATTAGAATGGCATAAGAGTCACAGGGATTGTTTGGCCCAGAGTAAGTGTGCTGGGGGCTGGGAGGTCGCAGATTAGAATGACATAAGAGTCACAGGGATTGTTTGGCCCAGAGTAAGTGTGCTGGGGCTGGGAGGTCGCAGATTAGAATGGCATAAGAGTCACAGGGATTGTTCGGCCCAGAGT
>CM060347.1:36572943-36595443 GCA_030674155.1 Stramonita haemastoma | reverse complement strand
GAGCATGGCAAGACACATCAGCAGAGCTGCAAGAAAGTATGTCATCACAGCACAGTTTATAGTTGTCTGTGACTATGATGCGTAGATGATTGAGGTCTTTGAATAGGTCAAGGGGAAACTGTTTAATGGGGCTGCCCTCCATGTGTAGTGCTGTCAAATGTGGCATAAACTGGAATGCATTGGAGGCTATTGTGTCAATGGAAGTAGAACTAAGGTTAATTTTTTTCAGTCTAATAAACAGGGAGAAGAACTTTTCTTCAAAGACCTTTAGGGATGTATATGATAAATCTAGCTCTGAGAGTGTGGGGTGCCTGAAGTCAGCTGTATCATCAACGTGGACTGATGTCAGGGGATTTTTAGACAGACACAAGGCCTGCAGATTGTGTAAACTAAGAAGAGAAGTGATGTTGAAGGACTGGAGCTGGTTGTCACTGAGGTCCAGAATCCTCAAATTGGACAGCAGGAGATGAGGCAGGAGAGTCAATGAGCACCTGGCCAGAATCAAATGAAAAAGACAGCCATGATAATTGACGTCAGACAGTGTCATACCAGAACCTGTGGCATCCAGGTAACGGAGCTGAGGGAAGAGTGTGGTGGAGAAAGGCTCTCACACAGAAAGGTGTGACCTTGACAGGCACAACCCACAGGGCAAGCTATGTCACAGAATAATTCGTCATCACGCAATACACAGTGAGGCCAGCCGTCACACAGATGGTCATGGTGAATGCAAAGCATGGACACTCTGCACCTGAAAAACCCTGGACATCTCAGGTCTTCACATCCTTCTTCATCCTGGTGGTCCAGGCAGTCAAACATCCCGTTGCACCGTGTGTAGACAGGCAGACAGTCAGTGAAATTACTAGGACACCTGTAATGGCTGTCAGGACAGGAGTCATTAGAGTGATGAGGGACTAATGTAAACAGTCTGACTGAATCAAAGTTGATCACAGCTGCAAAAGAAAGGTAATTATTTTCAATTACTACCTTTATAAACTCATCACAGCTATTTTCATCAGATTCGTCCTGGCAATGGGAGATTTGGTCACAGACCTTGCTGTAAGAAACACACTGACCACTCACACAGGTGAAGGTGTTAAGACACACAGGATGTTTACACAGAGATTCATCTGTCTTGTCCTGACAATCAGGTATGAAGTCACATATCAGTGAGTAGGACAACGTGAACTGTTCATCGCTGCATTGGAATGAGGGGAACAAGACATGGTTGACTGCTAAAGATGGATGATCAATACCTGAAGATTTTCCAGGAACATGACACAACAGTGGTTGTTGTTCATAATTGCAGACTTTATAAATATCAGAACCGCAAAAAAAGACTGTGTATGTCATGTGACCTGTGGCACACACTGTCATGTCCTGTTGTTCTGAGAGCAAAGGAAAGTGTCTGCTAATTGAGGACACTTTCTGTGAGTGAGAATGGTTTTCTTCAGTTGTGTTTACCCTCAGCTCACAACTCAATCCAATACTTGTCAATATCCTGTCTGATACAATGCATGGTTTATTGTTGAACTCTTCAGAATGTAATTGATAGCAATTTTTTATCCCTCTGTGTTGTACACGCATTGGTAAAGGATGATAAATGACTGTTTTGTCATCTAGGATTCCATGCCGATACATAGAAGATAATGACAAGTCATTGCCATAGAATCCAACGAAAATATCGTATAACCTTAAAGGATGAGTCAGAGCAAGAGGCCGAGTAAATGGGCACTTTGGGAAACTAAAGGTTGCACCCAGTGCATTACAATACTCAGTGCCTATCTTTAAAATATTCAGGGTCTCTTTGTCACGAGGTGTATTTACACCCTGGACAAAATGATAACACTGATTGCAGAGTGCCACCAGTCCCTGACATTCAGGGCTACTGAATGGACAGTGTTCTGTTTCATCCCGTCCATCTTCACACTCTGTTTTGTGATTGCAAGCCACGTGGTGATGGATGCTGGGATAGTAACTGACAGAACAGTTCCATAGATCATTGGGTAGCTTTTGCATGACCCTATTTCGATGAACAAAAGAAAAGAACAATTTAAAGCAGTTTGAGTTTTTGCAATCACTACAGAAAAAATTCTACAGCAAACTTTGTTGCTTGAAACACAGTGAGAAAGTCAGATTTGTAGTGAAGTGTTCTGTACCAGACTAGTTCACATATTTGTCTATAAAGACCAGTATTGTCATCATACCGCATAAAGTAACGGAACAAATCAAGACTTGCAGTATACTCCACGGTTTCCTTGATGCTGACAAAGACTGTATTTTCAGCTGGGACAGTTACAATCTTCTTAAGGAATGGAAACTCAGAAAAAGAATCATTTCTCCCTGCTGTGATGTAACCAGATGAGTCTGATGTCATGATGAGCAGAAGTTCTCCTGTTACTTCTTCTTCAGTGCCACATGTATCTGCAACCAGATCCAACAGTCAGTGACAATTACAGCCTGTGGGTAAATCAGTGTATTTTTCATTACAAACTATGATTATGGCCTGAGGATTTCCTGTGTCAGCAAATTTCCCTGATGCTTCACTATCTGCTGTCTAGGCTTTGATTGCGTTTCACCTCTTCTTAATCATGTACTTTAAAAAAAAAAATTAAAGAAAACTTTTTCGCTGCATCATCTTCTGTGATGTCCATGCCCAGCTGTTCCCACGTCACTCATCTCAATCTCTCCACCACAGCCATACCCAGATTCGTTATGCCTCATCCTTAGGATTGTAAGTCTACAGGGAGCCCATCAATATCAGTCCACCCTGGGGCCACCAGCCAGAGAGGCCCTGCATTGCTGCTGAGTCATTTTGGTGGTGTTCAGTGGTGCCTGTTCTGAGCTAATACATGCAGGACACCACCTACTAAGCCCCTTGCTAATGACAGTATCAGCTCAGTTGCAGCACCAGAATAAGTGAGTTACCTGCCTGAAGTGGCAACCACTACAACTTTCCTCCAATGACTGTCTCCTATGAAAGCTCCAGCCAAAGGCTTTCACACAAACTCACCACAGGCACAGAATGGTATGGGGAAAACAATTCTGAGGTCATGATGAGAGCAGAACAACTGGGACCACCGAATTTAAGGGATTTTTTTTTATTGCATGATGATCAATGACAATGAGGATGACGCGATGAAGTTGCTGTGGAAGTGCATATGCTTTGCGTTTTGAGAAAACTTGACAGGGTTGCACTCTATGCTTAGTTGTCATGATAATACCAGTGTCAACTGGGCCAGAGAGATAAAGTAATCTGTAGTGTTGGTCAGATAATTTAAGAAAGATTGTCAGACTTGCATCGGTAGAGTGGATGAAGGTCATCTGTGTGATCACAGTCTTCCCACTGATCCCACAACACAGGCACTCTGCGTAGGAGGCCAAGCGGAGTCCAGAATATCCCAATGTCTCTATTTGAATTTTAAACTGCAGCCCTGCAGTCCACTCCAACTCCGAGGCGATAATCACTGCGCCATGGTGACTGGTGCCAACAGAAGAATCTTGCACGGAAGGCAGATTCAACAGTTTTGTAATGTTGGTGTTTCTCCTCTTTACTCAAGAAATGTGCAGTCCTTTCCTTCTGTTTTCAAAGTTCAGGTGATTGGCTTTCAGGTCAGGTTTAGCCAGATGGTGGATGGTCGTTGGAGGGACGTTGTGGTGGTTGCCACTTCATGTGGGTGACTCACCCAGTCTGGCTTCATGACTGAGCTAATCTAATACCATCATTAGTAGAGGGATAAGCAGGTGATGGCTTGCGTATATTAGCTCAGAACAGGCACCACTGTACACCACCAAAGTGACCCAGCAGCAGTGCAGGGCTCCTCGGGCTGGTGGCCCCATCCACGGCAGCATGATGTTGATAGGCTCTCTGTGGACTTCTGACCCTGGGGGTGAGACATAACGAATCTGGGTATGGCTGTTGTGGGGAGTTTGAAATGAGCAGCGTGAGAACAGCTGGACGGGGATGTCACAGAAGATTAGGCAGCAAAAAAAAAAAAAGATTCCTCTGCTGGTGTGCATGTCTAAATGATAATGCAGACTGGATCACTTCGTTGAACTCTGTATATTTTTTAACAAGTAAAAGTTGCTAGGTCTTTGACAACACTTTCCAACAACTGCTCTGACAACATCAGGTCAGCACTCTTCTTAGTTAACCAGGTGACGTATACCCGAGAACACTGCTTTACAGTGGCCTTTATTTCATCAGGGTTCAATATACTAGGGACACTGAGTCACAGCAATATTTCTTTTTATCTGGGGATGAGTTTATCTGTGATGCAGTGTAGAGGATAGGTCAATAGGTAAACTGCCGTGCACTTCTCCATGGTCTCAATGTGTCATATTTCCAAAAGTTGTTCCATTCACTCAGTTTAAGGTAAACATAAATGTGTCTCCTTTAAACGTTATTCTGGTTAGTGTTCAGCAGTCTGAAGATGATAACAAATTCAGTCAACTCACGTTAAAGCCGATATACCAAGAACCAAACACATTTCACCAAAAGGCTGTACACCTAGACAACACCAGACAACTTCATCTCTAATGAAAGTTTGCTTGATCTTTTCCCTTCTATCCTGAGTTGATTAAGCCAGTCTTTGTGTACACTTTCTCCATGTCATTTCAGATCTCTTCCAATGAAGCCTCATTTTCACTTCAGTCTTTCAGAACTACTTCACAATGATTGTGTTTTCAATTTCATGAGCATCAATCGCTTTAGAGTGATACATTATACACAGATTATGTTTGCGGGGTCCAGGTGTTTGTTTCTGTTTGACCATCTTTCATCTGATCTTTATGGACATAAGCAAAGGATGTGATTTACTTCCTGCCCATGATTTTGTTCCTGCATTTAGGACTTATGATTCCCAAACTTATTCAGTATATCAACAATTTGATGGCAGCTTTCATCTATTAGTGAAATCCATTTGTACTGATTTTTGTTAGGGTGTTTCAAAAAGTGTTCAAGTGTTTCTGTTCCACTGGAGGCATGGATATTTGCTGTATGTATGGTGGAAAAAAACACAGTGAAAACAGCATTTTTCATTTAAATCATAAGATGCTTTTTTTCTCATCACACATATGTATTATGATTTCTGTATCACAGAAAATGTAAATTTTGAACTCTGTGCACAATGGTTACTATGGAAACATGATAAAAATGGCCACCATCCAAGAAAAGAAACAACTGGATATTTTGTCTGGTGTTACTGATGCAGTGAGTTTCTGATATGTGGATTGAATAAATGATGATGTAAAATAACAAACTTCTGGACATAATTTTCCCCGTTTTAATACGTGTGTATCTTTCATGTCATTCATAAGTGGCAGACTGTGTGAATGCATTGAAAATTATATGGCCTGAAGCAATCCCTACTTTTTGAGAATAGCCATCTTTGTTGATGAAGAAGTTACCTGTAAGCACTTTAAGGCAATACATATTAATAAATCTCCTGGGCCAGATGGTATATTCGGTAGAACCCTCAATTTCTGTGCCACTGTGCTTGCAAGTGTCTTTCAGCACCTGTTCCAGACCTCGTTGGACACTTGCCAGATACCAGTTGTCTGGAAGACTTCCAATGTTATACATCTTCCAAAGAATCTCAATCCTACTCGGCCTAACGATTTTAGACCTGTAGCTGTCACATCACTTGTAATGAAAACATTAGAACAGATGGTAAAATTTCTCATTCTCTTCACTATGGAGAAAGACTTTGACACACAACAATTTGTGTACGGGTCCAGAAGGGGTGTCGAAGATGCCAAACTATTCATTTTGAACAAGATATACAGCCACTTGGAAACACCTGATTTTCATGCCAGAATATTTTTTGCTGATTTTAGCACAGCTTTCAATACAATGCAGCCTCATATTTTGGTTAGCAAAATATTTTTAAAATTTGATGTAGACAATCAGCTTGTTCGTTGGCTGATTGAATTTTTAACTGACAGGCCACGATGTGTTTTTGCCAACAAAATATCTTTATTGGTTGATACACCTCCACTGGTTTTCCTCAGGGTTGTGTCCTCTCACCACTGTGGTACATTCTATACACAGATGACTGCAGAAGCAGCTATGAAATTCATTTCTGGTAAATTTTGCAGATGACAGTGATCTTTTGTCTCTCTTATCTGGATCAATGCTAGACCATGGTCCAGCCCTCACCGAGTTTGTACATTAAAAAAAAAATTGTTATTTTATATCTAGGATAGTGGAATTAGCACTCATATCCTTTTCTTGATCCAGTCCCCGTGTTTATGCAGTTCTGTAAATCTTGTCATCTGTTCCCACCGGCACACCATGGCCTACTCTTACGAATAGCAGGACAGGATTGAACATGTGCCCAAGATGTTCTGTGTTCTTTCGCATACAGGGCCTCAGTTTACAGTCTCATCCGAAAGACTTTTGGGGAGAGTGGAGTCAGCACTGATGTTAACTCCAGGGGAAAAATCCCCTCAACGGTTTTCGAACTCACGTCGTACATTGGTGTGACGAAGCCTATCTGGAGGTAAATGTTTCTAAAACTAAAGATCTTCCTATCGAATTCAGAAGATTGGAGCACAGTTCTGAGAATACCATCATCCTTAATCAAGAAGTTGAAAACGTTTCGAATTACAAATATCTGGGAACTGTTTTTGACCGCAAGTTACATTGGGATGCTAACACTGACCCTATTGTCAAAAAGGGGGCAACAACGTGTGTATTTTCTAAAGAAGCTTAACTCATTTTCTGTTAACAAAAAGATTCTTTCTTTGTTTTACAAGTCTTACATAGAGAGCGTTCTAAGCTCTGCTTTCATTTGCTGGTACAATAACCTTAGTATTAAGAATAAGAATAGTCTTCATAGAACTGTGAGAATCTGCTTTTAAAAAAAATGGAGAAGAACAAAGAGATCTCAAGTCATTTTGTACTCAACAACTTGTACCCAAAGCGACTACTGTTTTTACCAATCCCTCCCATGCTATGTTTTCAGAATGTCGATTGTTGCCTTCATGACATCTTTTCAATGCCACAACAGCAAAACAAACAGAAAAAGAAATTCCTTTGTGCCAGCAGCCATCCGAGTTTTAAACCCACAACACTGACTACCCACTCTTTTTTCACTTCTCTAATGCACATGTATTCATAAAATAAATATTCATATTTTTGGTTTTATTGATTTTTAATTGTTTATAAATTCATGTATTCTAGCCAATGGCTTCAAAACACTGCATTTATTGGTGAGAGAGTGTGTGTGTGTGTGTGAGAGAGAGAGAGAGGGTGTGTGTTGATGGTGTGGGGGGATGTGTTTGTGTGTATGCCAATGTGTGTGCATGCATATGGGCGTGTGCGAGTGCGTGCGAACATATATGCGTAAATAATACTGCTTATGACTTTTGCAGTCAATGGTTTTAAAAACATTGTGTTCATATATTGTGGGGTTGTGTGTGTGTGTGTGTGTGTGTGTGTGTGTGTGTGTGTGTGTGTGTGTGTGTGTGTGTGTGTGTGTGTGTGTGTGTGTGTGTGTGTGTGTGCGCGCGCATGCACGCGGGCTTAGGCTACGAGTTTGCCTTGTGGTATTTTTTATTTGAAGATAAAAGGTTTGAACAAATATGAAATGTAGATATCTTTTATCTTTTGATTATGATTCAAATCAATATACCTGTCAGTGTTGTAATTGCCCTTCAGGGATGATTAAAGTGTTTTTGACTTGACTTGACTTGACTTTGACTTGGCACTATATGATACCATAACAGTGACAGCTTCTCTCTAATCATACCTTTAAAAATCCATGCGGAATTTGGAAGCTAGATCTTTACTCACTGTTGTTCAAATTTAAGGTTGGTTTAGACATAATGTAGTACAAATGCAAAACTAAAAACATGAGAATACTAAAAACAGCCAAAGTTGATTGTTTGGGTAATACCGATGACACTTCTTATTAACAACGTCCACAAGGCAAAAGAGAGGCTGGGGATTTGAAATCATTAAAAAACCTAAATTGTGAAAATCATCATTTTGGTCATTCGCATACTTTTTTTTTCATCAGGCCCTTGCGCTAATTAGGGAATTGCACTCCTCTCTCTAAGAAGAAAACAACAACAATAACACCATCAACACCACCAACAACAAGATAAAACAAAAGAAAACAACCAACAAATTCCTAATCCCCACTAAATATACTGACAATCATTTTAACACAGGAGATAGATATATATTCAACAAAGACACAATCCCAAACTGACCCGAACATTAATGTCAAGACAGATACACTAATTATAACTAAATTAATCAAATAGATTAGAATTGAGAGGAGACAGCAGAGAAGAGAGAAATTCAACCAAAAACGATACAGATACATCAAAACATATGAACATATCTTTCATACATTAAAATTATACAAAAGAAAGAAACAAATAACAAAGAACTATTAACAAACAAACATTAAGAAAATCAACAACACATTGATGTAACGCCCCAAAATAACATTTTTGAAGTTGTGTACGAGAAAATGAGTTTAAAAGTCCAAAAGGCATAGCCTAGATAAGAGGAAAATGAAACAAAGAGGGAAAAAAAACAAAAATCAAACTCACAAACAATCACAGCCCTTTATTATTTAGACCACAAGAATATAAATTCAACATAAGAACAACAACATTTCCATCTAATGACAAGTCCAGGATCGTATATTATCTGAAGTGGAAAATAGAGAGGAAGGGAGGGGATAGATAGATAGATAGATAGATAGATAGATAGATAGATAGGTAGGTAGGTAGGTAGGTAGGTAGGTAGGTAGGTAGGTAGGTAGGTAGGTAGGTAGGTAGATAGATAGATAGATAGATAGATAGATAGATAGATAGGTAGATAGATAGATAGATAGGTAGATAGACAGACAGACAGACAGACAGACAGACAGACAGACAGACAAAGAGAGAGAGAGAGAGAGAGAGAGAGAGAGAGAGAGAGAGAGAGAGAGAGAGAGAGAGAGAGAGAGAGAGAGAGACACACACACACACACACACACACACACACACACACACACACACACACACACCACACACACACACACACACACACACACTGACTGGCTTGCTTCCAGATGAATCCGGGGTTATTCCTGGCTTTTTCTGGACACCACTCATGCTTCTTGTCTTTGTCATTTTGAGTGCAAAGCTAAAAACTCTGACAATAACTATTTAGCAGTTGGTCTTGTCCGCCATCTTGATGACGTTTCAGTGAAACGACACTGAAAAAGAAACCTGAGGCGCGTTGTAACTGGCGAGAAAAGCTAGTATTTGGCTAGTCAGGCGAGTCAGGCTAGTCGGAAGTGACGTAAAGGCTAGTTTTTAGGCGAGTATCTAGCAAGACTTGGCGAGACGCTCCTAGAGCAGCTCGCGGGCTAATACAAAAATGGCGGCTGTTTTTGCAGAGCGATCTTCTGTCAGAGTAGGAGTGCTGTATTTGAACAACACATGCTTTAATTGTCGGATTCCCAAGGTTACCTGGGACAGAATTGCAAATGGTAAGTGTTTTTTCAGTAATTTTGGGTGATTTTATGTGGGTAATGGGGAGAGGGATGATTTTCTACTAGTTTGTTTCAGTTGTGCTGCTACTTTCGTTACTTTCACATGTTTGTCTTATCTCGGCGAATCCTTCTGTCGGTCCAATACGTTCTACTTGTATTTGCAATGACAGTGACAGTATGTTTGATATGAAAGTAATCAGTTATTATGTCATCAGTGATAGTAATACATTGCATCGTTACATAGTAATACATCACATCGTTTAGCGTGTTTTTGCTGCAGGGTCATATAGCAACTGGAGCCTGCAGAACCTGTGTGGTGATGTTGTCAGTGAACTCCAGGTGCCGACTGACCAGAAGTATATTAAACAACTGGTCGAGGGGGGGATAGGCGAGTTGCCGGACGGTATGCTCGGAAAATTGACCGAGAACACCACCCAGCCGGAGCAGGCCCCTCCATCCGTGCTGCAGACATCGGTAGGCCTACCCATCAGTGACATTTTTTTTTGGCGCACGCCTGTGTGCGCGCGCGTGTGTGTGTGTGTGTGTGTGTGTGAGAGAGAGAGAGAGTAAGTGGGTTTGCAATGCATTGTACTGCACTGCACATTTTTATGATGATGTTGTTCTTATTTTATGTTTATTCTCTGGTCATGTAATATGTTGTGTACTGTATGTGCATGCATTTTTTCCTAATTTTTTTGTGTTGGTCAATTTTGTTCACATTCATATGTAACCTATTTAGATTGATTGATTTGATTGTACAGTGCAGTAAGCCCATGTTTTGGGGAATTTGCATTTTATTTTTATTATTATTATTTTATTGCTACATGTTATATAATTTTATAATTTTATTTATATATATATATTTATATTTATATATATATATATATATATTTATATATATATATATATATATATATATATATATATATAAGAGAGAGAGAGAGAGAGAGAGAGAGAGAGAGAGAGAGAGAGAGAGAGAGAGAGAGAGAGAGAGAGAGAGAGAGAGAGAGAAGAGAGATTGTTTCATGTTCCTTTGCAAAATACAGAGGATTATCTCAGGACGGTGTTGCTTTGACAAGTTAATGTGCTGCCATACAAGGGTAATATTCGCAATTCGTGAAATCAAACTCAGTCACAGTATTCTGACACCAGCCAACTAATCCAAAACACTTTACACTATACATGTCACAAAAATTAAATAGGTTGCAAAGAAATGGAGACAAAAAAATATAGACATTTAGTATTATTTTTGTTACAGCAGATACCACAGACTTCCAGCCAAATCAGGCAGGTGACAACCTCCAGCAGTGTGGATGATGGTGGGGAAGGTGAGGCTCAGGCATCAGATATATAGTTGTTGTTTGTTTTTGTTTTTTTCTCCATTTCTAAGTTCTGCCCCATGGTTTGGGTGTTGTTGTTTTTTTTTAAGAACACATGGGCCAGAATAGAATTTAGGTTTGAACATTCAAACCAACACAATTATTGACCACAGAAAAAGATGAAAACTAGCACAACATTTTTTTGTTTTTTGTTTTTGATATTGACGAAGTAGTGTCCTAAACTAGTTAGGGCCCAAAAATAACTCTTGTGGTTATGTGAACCCTGTCCTTAGTTCAGTGTACTTTCTTCTTTTTGATTTCCATGATGGAAATTTGTGAGTTTCATGTGGCATAAAAACATCTGTAAAGGAATGTATACTTTGCTCAGTGTACTTTTATGACTTTCTTTACAGGAAGAAGAGGCATCTTCTTCAGTTGCCGACAATGAAGAAGGAGGATGTCTGGAAGAGGATTGCGGCAGAAATGAGGGCCTATGGCTACAATTTCTCCGCAAGTGTCTGCTTGAAAAAGTGGAGCAATTTAAAGAGTCGGTAAGTGTGTTCATATTGACATTCCTGGAGGCACGCCCTGTTTGCCTACCATAGTTACACTATAGTACAAAGTGTAATGATCATCATACAATTACAAACATTGAGTCATTATGAGGCTTGCAGCCTGTTCTGACCGACACGGATGGCCTACTCTTCCGAAAGGCAGAAAAGGTTTTAAACTGTACGCAAGATGGTCTCTGTGTGTTAGTACACGGGGCTTCAGTTTATTGTCTCACCCAAAGGGCTTTTATGGAAGTAGAGTCAGTATTGATTAATCTCTGCGACCTGACCTGAGACTGATGTTTTGGTTTTGTGTTTTGAGGACTGGACAGATTATCTTTTGTTTTTTGCAGTACAATTGGTGATTTGTATTGTTTATGTTGTAGTGTAGTAGGTTATGTTGTGAAATATATGTTGTAAACCCAACTTGCTCGGTCTGGAGAGTTACTTAGAACGAAAGGTGTTATTCGTCACATTCACAGTGTATTTAGTGTGACTGCTGAGTGAGTTGAGGTAATTCATTTATATTTTCACTCGCCTACTTTCATCCTCTCTATATTTCTTTCCCCTATTTTTCTACTATCCTCATTCTATCCCCCTTTATCACTCCTCGGCCCACAAGTAGTCGAGCCCTACTCCTCTTTAGGGTTACTGAAGAGAATAGGAATTAGTCTAGGACTCTATATTTCCAGTATCAAATTAGGCGGAACAGGAATAAGAGTAGCAACCTAGATAATTTCCGTGTAGGACCCTCTACATAGGTTCCTGGAGTCAAAGGAACTAGATTGAAATAGGCCGTGATGTTTTACAGAATGTTTGCATGTGTCAGTTGGAAGAAGTAAGAGTGAATTTGACATTTTGTCTCTGTTTTCAGGTACAAAATCATCTGCGACCAAAACAAGGCCACTGGCAGGGGAGGACCAGCTGGGCCTATCTGGATGTCATGGCCGACCTTCTTCACGGCGACCCAGCTGTGGTTCCACCCGTGGTGATTTTCTCACTCAGCGGGGTTACAGGTGTGTTGTAATGAAAGTCTCAACATAAAAAAAAATGATGAACATGGTTTTCTATGCACTTCTCACAGAAAAGTAATTAGAGTGGAGCCCAATGATAAATAGGTAAATTACCATTTAACTTTGCCAACAACATTTTTGTCTTCCTTTCAAGGTTCTTGAGTGCATATAGTACTGGCTACAACAAATTTCTGCTTACTTCTTTTCAGTGTTCCCTAGTTAGTCTGGTCATAGTGACAAATCCTGCCATCCGCCTCAGCGACACAACCAAGCCCCATAGCTTCTCCCCATAGCTCCTCCCCATAGCTTCTCCCCATAGCTTCTCCCCATAGCTTCTCCCCAAGATCCACCTCACTTGGCCATGTCAGGCATCGCAGAGCCCTAGACTTTGGCTTTTGTCTCTAATGACTTTCTGACATCTTTGTTGCAGTGTACACTCCTGAGGATTCAGGTGCAACAACTGCCACAACAGCACCCACGCTGACCCCAAGATCACCTGTCGCTTCCACATCCAAAGCCAGCCTGCTGGCGCTTTCATCTGTATCCACCACCCCAAAACGTACTTTCGAAGTGGATGGTGAAGATGGAGTCAAACAAAAGCGCAGGCGGAAGCAAGGGTTCACAGAACCCTCCCAATGGATGAAGGAATCAAACGAGAGGATGCACAGAACCTTAGAGTGGACTGCTGTGGCTGTGGAGGAGAAAAACAAAATCCTTAGGGAGAAAAACAAAATCCTTCGGGAGAAAAACAAAATCCTTAGGGAGAAAAACAAAATCCTTAGGGAGAAAAACAAAATCCTTAGGGAGTTCCTGGAGAAAATGTAAACTCCTTCAGAGCCTCAACAATTCGGTCCAAGGCTTTCTTTACATCAGTGCAGATCTGGTGAAATTATGGTGTTTATAACTACAACAAACACAGTTATGAAATGGTATTTGCATTTAATTCTTTACCTTATTTTTTTCTTCATGTTCTAGTCCAATACATATGCTTAAGAAAAGCTTGGCATTTTTCTTTCTAGTCAAATAAATGTGATTACGGAAAACTTGCTGTTTTTCATTATTTACATATTTAGCACCTTGAAAAGCAATACATTGGAAACTTGTTAAGTCAGCATCCTGTAATTTATCAAGTTCGCCGTTTATTTCAGTATACCCATGCTGGTCCTGGCCTCTAATTCTCTTATGCTGTATAAGATGTCGACCTGCTAAGGAGTTTCAACCCTAAGTCTGATGGTCTCCAGGGGGGTCGATTTATTCAGTTTCCAACTTATTGTTGTTTGTACTACAGTCGGGCCCCATTATAAGAAGCTCACTTACAGTGAATCCCCCTTAAAAGAAAGCAACAAATTTGGTTCTGTGGGACGTGTTCTTTATTATGACTTAAGAAAGGTCAGATATAAGAATCTCGCTTATAAGAAACCCCTCTTATAAGAACGTCAGTTTCTGGTCCCACCAAAGATGTTAGCTGAAATATAAGAAAGTCTAGTCAGTTTTGAGAACTTCACTTTGCAAAAGGGAGACCTCCTTCAGTCAGTTTCCTATAAGCAAGTTCACCAAACAGAAAGCATTTCCACCAGAATTTCAATTTCAATTGTTGCCTTCAGGACGTCGTTTTCAATGCCACAACAGCAAAACAAACAGAAAAAAAGGAATTCCTTTGTGCCAGTAGCTATCCGAGTTCTAAACTCATAACACTGACTGAGGTTGTTTTTGTTTGTTTGTTTGCTCTTTTTTGTTTTTTTGTTTTGTGTGTGTGTGTGTTTTTAATTTCTCTGAATTACTTACCTGCCACTGTTATGTATGTAGCCAATGCATACAGGCATGCACATACATGCATAAGTGCCCATAAAATAAGTATGTCTTATTTTTGGTTTTATTGATTTTTTGATTTGCTTGTAAATTCAAATGTCTTTCTACCAATTGTGTGTGTGGGGGGGGGATGGGTGGGTGTGCATGGTGTGTATGGGTAGGGGGGGGGGAGCGCGTGTGTGTGCATGTGTGAGTGTGGGGGCGGGTGGGTGTGGATTGTATGGGGAGGGGGGAGCGTGTGTGTGTGTCTTCATTTAACGTCTATCCACTAAAAAGTGATTTTAGACAAATGATTGGGGAAAAAAAAAAAAAGAGTCGGTGTGTTTGTGTGGACAGGTGAATGGAGGATAATAGAAAAAAACAACAACAAAACAGGTCTAACCATCAGAAACTGCTTGAACTATACATACTAAAAGATAACAAATAGAAGCAAGTGAACTTGAGTAAGATAAATGCTGCAATATATATCATATGTGTGTGTGTGTGTGTGTGTGTGTGACTGTGTGTGTGTGTGACTGTGTGTGTGTGTGTGACTGTGTGACTGTGTGTGTGTGTGTGTGTGTGTGTTCTTACAGGCAGTAAATACCATCGATAAGATAACATGTTATTGGAACAAGAAAAAGGTCAAGTCCAATCTAAAGTAAACGGGCAACTGGACTATGAAGCAAACATTCAGAAATTCTAAAAAATAATGAAAAATCACTGAAAACATTTTCTAATGAACAATCAGGAATATTGGGCAAATATGTTTTTAAAACTTTACATTCAAAAATCAAATGAAAACTTGAAATGTTTTCACCACAACAGCACGTAACACCTGTCACAAATTTTGTTTTAAATGCATTTAGCTTTAGTCTATAAAGTAGCGAGATTACTTGTCTGAGCTTCACTATACTATAATGTGGAAAATTCGAGACCATATTTTTAAAGTTATAAGTCTTTACAATATGATGTTTAGAATTGCTACCAAAATCTTTAACTAATAATTTCATTTCATTCTTGGATTCTTTTTCCAACAGATTGTAAGCCTCAGAGATTGAGAGTGGATACATTAAAATTATTGATCCTTTCTCTTGTTTCGCACCCCTTTTGGCAGCGCGATCTGCCCATTCATTACAAGAATGAATGTGTCACATAAAAAGCATCATTTCTCCAATAACATTGTTTCTTTTTCATTTATTCGCATTACATGGACTCTCACGCACAGCATGTATTTTTTGCAACAGCTTGGGCAGGTCCCTTTAAGCACCTTCTTTCCCCTTTTTGAAAGCGTGTGTGTGTGTGTGTGTGTGCGTGCATGCATGTATATGTGCGGGTGCGAACGCGTGCGTATAATGTGTAAATAATGGTGATCATATGTCTTTTCTAGTCAATGGTTTTTAAGAACATTGTATCTAAACATTGGTGTGTGTGTGTGCGTGTGTGCAAGCGCGCGGGTAGAGTATGAGTGTTTGTGACATTTTTATTTGAAGTTATATAATGTTTGAACAAATATGAAATGTAGCTACTTCATGTGTTTGATTATGATTTGTATCAATATGCCTGTCAGTATTGTAATTGCCCTTCAGGGATAATTAAAGTGATTTTGACTTTGACCAAAAACCCAACTTGATTCTTTCAGGAAATTTTGTCGTCACACCAGATGTGGCTGGCAAGTTTTGAAGACAGGCACATAAAAAGCATCATTTCTCCAATAACATTGTGTTTCTTTTTCATTTTTCGCATTACATGGACTCTCACGCACAGCATGTATTTTTCGCAACAGCTTGGGCAGGTCCCTTTAAGCACCTTCTTTCCCCTTTTTGATTGCTGGAATCGGAAAGGCAAAGCCAGCCTCAGATCTCAAAATTTCTGCCAGCACTTCAAACATGTTGTTGCTGTGGCTTGAATTCTCACAGTGGTCATGAAAACCAATACATGCATAAAATTTGAACAAGTCGGTCTAAAAAGTACAGCCTCATTTATTTTATCTTGTTGAGCATATGGCGTTCTCATTCAAGTGTCGTTTGTTTCCAGTAAATGACCATACATTTATTTACTTGTGTTAGTTATTGTGACTTTATCTTCAAGCAAACTCATGAAATACGGAATCCTGTTGACAATGACAGTTTGGTTTTTTTTAGTTTCCCTGCCGTTTCAGTCGTAGGCTTTCAATAACACCCAATCAAAACTTATTTCGAGCTTGTTATCTATACCAGTACAAGTTAGGTGTCTGATAGTAAGTTTTTATTCAATTTTTTCAAGGTTCCTTTACGATTTTTTTAACGATTTTTATTCCTGTGATAAGTGATACACTGAAGATCTTGAGCCGACAGTCAAGCATTGATCACTTTATATTTTCTTTCTGAAAGAAGTTTCTGCTTTATTTTAGTCATGGCTTTTCGTTGATATTTACAGAAATAAAAGTTGTTGAATCCACAAAATTCCTCTGTGTGTGTGTGTGTGTGTGTGTGTGTGTGTGTGTGTGTGTGTGTGTGTGTGTGTGTGTGTTAAGTTGATTTAGATTTTGAACATTATACCATTGTCGTTGAATTTCAACTAGAACATGGAGCCAGACTGAGTGAGTCGCCCACCTGAGTGAGGTGGTGACCACAACGTCCCTTCAACGACCGTCTCCCTGCGAACCTCCAACCCCAAAGGCTTTGACACAAACTGACCACAGGCACAGAGGTCTATGGGGAAACTGAATCTGAGGTCACCATGAGACCAGAACAACGGGAGCCACCGAATCAGTGGCATTTTTCATTATTGCATGCTGATCAATGAGGATGATGTAATGATGCTGCTGTGGAAGTGCATCCACTTTGAGACTACTTGACAGGGTTGTACTCTTCGCTTACTGTCATAATATATCCTGGCATCAACCGGGCCCGTGGGATACAGACACCTGCAGTGTTGGTCAGGTAATTTGAGCAACACTCTGAAATTCGCATCCGTAAAGTGGATGAAGCTTAACTGTGTGGTTCCAGTCTCCCCACTGAGCCCACAGCACACTCGCTCTGGGTAGGAGCCGGCCGGAGCCTGAAAAATCCCTATGTCTCATGGGACTTGAAAAGAAGAACAGTACTTATTATGGCACCCCCTAATGGTATGTAATTTTGAAACCCCCCTTCCCACCTATCACGCCTCTAATTCAGACAACACAAAACGGACACCAATTAGATATTTCCAACATTTATTACAAACATCCAACCATTTACTCAACCAAAAAAACACTAATTCCACCACTTAAACACCTGAACATCACAACAATACAAGCTCACCAGCTTCACGCCCAGAGTCAAACCCAACCTCACTCTTTCAATCTCTACACATATCAATGGCTCACAATTATTAAGCATCCACATAAACTTAGTCATATGATAATCTAAATCAAACTCAACACCAATGTATCTTATGTATCCAAAAAATATGTCTTTCACTCTCACCACACCTGCTATCTGGCATTGTCAGGAAACTCCCTCCCTCCCCCCCCCCCCCCCCCCCCAAGAAGTCCACAACAACAACACGGCTATCTTAGTATCTATAGACCTTGTCAATAAATCTCAACAGGCCCAATCCACAGAGATGTCGTGTTCAACTTCAAAAGAGGGAAAAAACACGGGTGAAAAAAAACCTTCCCAAGTCCTCCAGCACAACACACAGAGGTAGATACAGTTCTGAAGTCCTCTGGCACAACACGCACAGGTAAATAAAGTTCTCAAAGTGCAAACAAATTACAACCAGCAATCAGTCACCTCCACGAAATTCACCACATGTGCATCAGGATTTTCGGATTTGTCCTCCACCTCGTCAAATGGCATATCCTGGGGTTGTCTCTGTCTCTGTTTCGATCTGATGGCACATGCCTTAACTGCTTCTGGCAGATCTGTGTCAGAATCTGTGTCAGAATCGTCAATTAACTCAGAAATTAACACTGCTTCGAGAGAGATCTGCCGAGCGACGCCATGTTGGATAAATTCACTTCCGTCTAGCCTGCCAAGTTACCGTTGCAAAGCCAAGCTAGCGCTTGCGCAGCTCGCGGCAAGACATCTCGCCTGGCTCGCCTACTTACAACACGTCTCTGGCCCTGTTTCCAAAAAGCAGTCGGAGGAACCGGGCTTTAGCCTGCCGAGGCTTGGAAATGTGTGCTCAACAACAGGAGACGGCATGGATACATCAATTGATAAAAAGCTCGACAAAATGGCTCAAATCATTGCTTCCCTGTGCACAAAAATCGCTTCACTGGAAACAACTGTAAAAGAACTAAAAGACGACGCAAAATCAGCACCGGAGGTTAAGGTCAGTACTTCGAACGCCCAAACACAAACCGACCGTGTTTATTCGTATGCAGATGTTGTCAAACAATCCACCGGGCTCCCCAATAATAAAAAGCCCTCTACAAGAGAAAAGTCGCCCAAAATTAGTCCTAACTTTGTTCAATACACACCACGTAGGCCTAAATCCTCAAATCCGGAGAAAAAAGAAATTGAAAACAAAAGAAATGACGTCAAAGTCGCTGGAAAGAACGTCAGGAAGCCAAATTACGTATCAACACCTTCCGGTTCTAAATCTGTCCACCAAGAAACTTTAAAATCAACAACCTCTAGCAATCAAGATCTTCCAGTGGTTCTCATGGTCCATGATTCTGTGATAAATGGTGTACACGCCCACAGATTAGGACAGTCATACGGCATTAAAGTCTTCACCCGCAAGGCATACACCATTGACGACATTGACAACGCCGTCAAATCTGCAGTTTCGAAAATGAACCATCCACCGGAGGCAATATTGATCCACTGTGGAATCAATGACCTGAAGACAAAGGACACCACTGAAGCTTCTAAAGCCCTTCTGCTCAAAGCAAAGAGGATTGCATGTGACCATCCCAGATGCAAAATCGTCTTAAGCAAAATAGCACCAACAAAAGACAGAGCTCTTCAAATCAAACGAGATCTATTCAACGCGATCCTTACCGACGACCTTCATGTAAACGCCACCATTTCCACCGTGGCTCACAACAACCTCAAAACCAACCAGGTGTTCCTGAAGAATGACGGGATCCACCCCACCAAGAGAGGAAGCAGTGCCCTTGCTGGAAACATCGGCCGGCATCTTCGTGATCTGTTCTGGGAATCGCCTCGCCGAACGACAAAACCAAGACACTGTGACTTCACGACAAACAGGAACACTGTGTTTTATGCTGACCACAGGCGTCTGGCGGTGAATCAGGATCCATGGCTGAACCCCTATGGACCACTCTATGACTGTTTTTAAATATAAAAGAAACCAAACCTTCCCTCTTGACCCCCCCCCCCCCCCCCTCCCCTGTGCACTCACTCACTCACACACACACACACACACACACACACACACACACACACACACACACACACACACACACACACACACACACACACGTACATGTGCGAGCATACACATACATACACACACACACACACACACACACACACACACACACACACACACACACACACACACACACACACACACACAAGCAAACACGTATACACGCACGCGTGCGTGTACCTTCAAGTACATACGTTCATATTGACAATATACACCAAGATTCCCTCTTTCCAAGTAGTGGGCATTGCATATTGGGGTGATGGTCTGACACAGAGAAAAGGGCACTGACTTTGTTATTGTTTTTTCGGGGGCAAACTCAATTTTTTGATTATAAGATGATTGTTTCATCATGAATTTGTGGCAAATAGCCTACTAGATCATTCTTCATTCCTCTTAAAGTCCTTCGGTTTAGTATAGAACAGAGGCCATATATGTAGAATGTTCGTATTGAAAACCCATTCTTTTATAGATGAACAGGTCATCCATGGCTGATGGCATGGATAACACAAACATGTCCAACATGCACTCCACTACCTGGAGAGGAATGGGTTCCACAATTTCAATGTGCCCAAGACATCCTGCACATAGGATTCAGCCACTGATCCATAAGTCTTTTTGAGTACTATTGCATTAACTCTGACACTCAAGAGATTGTCTTTTTTAGCAGTACTATTCCGTGTAATTTGAAGACGAACTAACTTTTTGATTTGTTTCCCGTGGTATATTTTTTCCTCTTTTAGATCTGTACTATCACACATCTATACAATCTCACATATACATTCACACACACATTGGGTTACATCTTTATTTTACCTGAGAACCAATTATATTTTCAAAACCTTGCTATTGTATAAGTCCTTGTATAGTAGATTACACCAAACTGTTTTTCTTGATAATTATGAAATCTTGTCCATTTAAAATTTTACAGTGGAACTGCAGATCTGTAACAACAAATTTACCATATCTTATTCAGCATCTGGCATCGTTCAAATCTGAAGTTTTGATATTACAGTCTTTAAACGTTACCAGAAACAAACTACCCAATCTAAAAAATTACTACTATCCACCAATCCATGAACTTGTTGCAAATGATACTGAAAAGATACGGGCAGCAATTTATGTGCACAAAGGTATAGAATATATTGAATCTACCTCACCTGTTCCAACTAATGTACCTTATTTGCATTCTTGTGCTGCATGTGTAAAACTTAACAAATCTATAGATCTAAATATTGTTTCGGTATATTTACCTAAAGGCCCTAATGATAGCAACACAGAATGGTTGCACACATTACCAGATTCTAATAAAAAATGGCTAATATGTGGGGATTTCAATGCACACTCCCCCTTCTGGGATAAAAATTGTACATCAGTGACCAATAATCGGTTTATTGAAAACATTGTTGATTCTTGTCTTTTTTTACTTAATGATGGCAATGTCACGCGAATCCCAGATGTTCCAAACCAAAGACCTAGCGCTTTAGATCTATCTTTTATTTCTCCATCCCTTGTTTCCAGGTGTAACTGGAAAGTAGAAGACGATACTTTAGGAAGTGATCATTTTCCAATTGCTATCACTCTAAATGAAAATTCTCTACAATGTGATAAAGAAAAAGATGTCATCCCAAAATACAATTATCGTCTTGCTGACTGGAACAAGTTTAAAGATATTTTGACACAATTTAATATTGAAAGTATAAAAAGTAGTGACATTGATATTTTTTATGCAAATTTTAAAGAATACGTGTTACTAGCAGCTGATAGTTCTATTCCAAAGTATTCTCCCATGAAGTCACAAAAGCATTCGGGAAATATATGGTGGAATCCTGCTTGTCAAAAAGCTGTTAATGACAAAAAAGCTGCTTGTAAAGTATACCTAAGAAATAAAACGTCCGAAAATCATTCTCTTATGAAAAAAGCAAAACTGTTTTGTGATAAAACTGTTGAAGAAAGCAAACGTCAATTTTGGTCTTCCTTTTGCCTAAAAGAAGTTAACTCCCATAATGATGTACAAAAGGTATGGAATAAACTTAAAGACATGAAAAGTGGGATTAAGCTTCCTAACTGTCCAATTAAGATTCAAGACAAAGATCTTCCAACTAGTTTAGAAAAAGCTGATACTTTCATAGAAATGTTTTCAGATACAATGAGTAATAAAAGTCTTACTGAAAAATGCAAAGCCTATAGAGAAAAAGAAGAACAAAAAGACATGTATAACGATCCTGTGGGAGATAATAATCACTATGTCAATGCTCCCCTAACTCTGCAAGAATTGAAAGATGCTCTTCTTTCTCTTGGGACAAAAAGAACATCCGTTGGTATAGATGCTATTTCAAACGAATTTTTGAAACAGCTGCCAGAAAATTGGATAATATTACTGCTTGAACTATTTCAAAGTTGTTGGTCTCAGGGGGTCATTCCGCATATTTGGAAACATTCCGTTTTAGTGCCAGTCCCAAAGCAGGGTAAATCTAAAAGTGATAAAAACAGTTACAGACCAATAGCTTTAACCTCACACACAGGAAAACTTATGGAAAAAATAATTTTAAACCGACTAATATATTACTGTGATAAAAACCAAATAATCCCTATTTGTCAAGCAGGTTTTCGAAAAGGCAGATCCACAGCAGATCATCTGTTTAAACTCAGCACACAGATTAAACAACAATTTGCATGTAGGAAAAATGTACTTGCCACATTTTTTTGATATAAAGAAAGCATACGATCAGGTCTGGCATAAACGGTTACTGTACAAATTGAAATCTATCGGCTTATCTGGAAATGTCTATTATTATGTTAAAACATTTCTCTCTGAAAGATGCATGCAGGTCAAAGTTGGAAATTCCTATTCTTCCTTACGATTTCCAACTATGGGTATTCCACAGGGATCAGTCATTGCGCCACATCTTTTCAATATTCTTCTTTATGATCTTCCAAAGTGTCTCTCAAGTAATGCTATCCA
>CM060347.1:36552943-36562943 GCA_030674155.1 Stramonita haemastoma | reverse complement strand
AATCAAAAGATAATTTTTCAATGATATGAACTGTTCAGATCTGCATGGTAAAAAAAGGCCTTTATTTCCCACAAGAACCTGAGTACTACATGCATTGAACTGAAGGATTCTACTCACCCAAATGCCCAGGGCTCTCGCACTTTTGCCACAGACATCAGCAAGTTTGTGCATTCCTTTTTTGGGGGGAAAAAGCCAGAGAAAAACCAAGACGCCATTTCCTCCCCAAGAATAGACACCAGCCAACACCTAAGGTACCTGACGACAGCCAGCATCACCCAGGTTACAGACAACGACCTTTCACCCACCAAAGCATACAGTTCCCATAGTGGAGAGATCAGAGATATTACAGTTATATTGACATGTGGAAAAACAGGTGATTTTTGTAGGGCACTTGCTTCACCCCCGCTATGATACAGAGTAGTGACTGTTGTATTTTCTCACATCTGCTGTAGCTGTCTACTTTTTTAAAAATTTTTTTTCTTATATAACTTTTTTAAAAACTTTATCTTACAAACTGAAATTGACTCAATGTGATCTGCAGTGAACCTGTTTAATTTGACAGTCCTGAAACCTTTGATCAACATAGGTTAATATACTTTAGTTAAGGAGATTATTTGAGGAAAACTTAAGGGGCAAAGCTATTCTTTTCTCGTTACTGTTCTTGCCTGTTTTTAAAGTGTTGAGAGGGGGGGGGGTGTTACCTCTCTCCCCTTATCTTACTTATGCAATCGTTTCTAAGAAAAAGCATGCAGTTAAAATCATGCAATGGAATACAAGATATATTTCCACAAACATGGCTTATTTAATCCACCACCTTTCAAAAATAATTATCAGTCCTTATTTTACAGACCCTTACTGTGAACAAAAATAAGATTCCAAGATTACCAGGGTGCTATTATTCACCTATACATCAGAAGGTAGAAGGTCTAACAAAGACCAGTGTAGCTATTTATATTAAACAAGGAATAGAGCACAGTGTGAAATCTCTACCAATAACTGGTAACATCTCAGATCTACATTCATGTGCAACACGTGTCAAGTCTAGGCTAATTCTCTCTCTGTCTCTCTCTCTCTGTCTGTGTCTCTCTGTCTGTCTGTCTGTCTCTGTCTGTCTGTCTGTCTGTCTCTTCTTCTTCTCTCTCTCTCTCTCTCTCTCCTCTCTCTCTCTCTCTCTCTCTCTCTCTCTCTCTCTCTCTCTCTCTCTCTCTCTTGGGGGGGGGGGGGGGGGTAGCTCTCTTGTTTGAATGGAAGGTTGTGCCTGTTTCCATGGATGTATTTACGTTATTTTTGGCAGACGTGTGTGCAGGGACTTTGTGCCTCAAGGTGTGTTGCTTCATACGTCAATGTTTCACCAGGAGGACCGTGGTTAGTATTTTAGTAAGTACATGGTGCAAAGAAGGACATTTTCAGGTGATAGGTAAACAAGTTTCATAGCCTCTCTCCACCAGCATTGCCTATCAGGTTGCACGGGTATATTCTGTCGTGATGATCGTGGGAGAAACGTTGTGCTGTGTGTTGCTTGGTGAGTAATGCCATGTGTGTTGTGTGTGTGCAATGCAGATTAAATGGTTGTATTTCTGCACATGTGCCAAGTGCCTTTTTGATAAACACTGACATAGGCACTTGAAAAAAAAAAAACAGTTCTACTTGGTGCAATTCAAGTTCACTTGTTTGGAACTGTTAAGGTGTCTTCATGCCCCTGTGATAAACAGTGTACAAACACTTGTTAAAAGATAGGCACATGAAAATGTCACAACATATAAGTACTACACCACCAAACAATATGTTTCACTTTATAGACTGGCACTTTGTGCAAATGCAGCAAAACTTACAACAATATCTGAATGGAATAAAAACGGACATTGATGGAAAATTCTACACATTAGAGAGCAACCTATCAAAATTTATGGATGAAATCAGTGAACTGAAAGAAAGTGTAGTTGTTAACTCAGGGGACATAAAAGAACTGCAGGAAAGCAACACAATCATGATGGTCAGATTAGATGTATTAGAAAGAAAGTTGGAGTCAGCAGAGCAAGATGCAAAAGCCTCCAACCTCAGATTCATGGGTATAGCTGAGTGTGACAGGGAGGATGAGTATCTGACAACCCAAACTATCATTGACATTCTAAATGATCAGTCCATGGTACCAAATTGGCTTCAGGAAGATATTTCCAGAGCCTTTCGAATTGGTAGACCACACCCACACAGCAAAAATTCTCGTCCCATTTTGGTGCAGTTTTGTCGCTTTGCAGACAAATTATCAGTACTTTCTGACAAGGAGTTGAGAGACAACTTGAGGGAAAGAGGCATCAGAGTGGTTGCTGACCTCACAACTCGGCAAAGGAACATGCTAGAGTTCCATTGAGGGCAAGGCAAGATTGCCTACATTTACAATGGAAAGCTGTTTGTGAAAGACAGGCAACCATCAGGTTTTGCCAGAAACAGTAACAATTTGGACTGGTCATATGCCTATCCTGGGCATGAAGAGAAGGGCAGAAATGGTCAGCGCCCCAGTGGTTTCCAAGCTGGAGGGAGGTCTATGTCACGCTACAGAGAGCAGCCACGAAGACACCACTCTGCAGCCAGACAGGGCAGCTTTGGAGCAGCAGACAGGCGTTACAGGAGACTTGGGCAACCTCAGCAATACAGGTCTCCAAGGTACCGTGACTCTTCTGAGGAACAGGAAAGGAGAAACCTTCCTGCCACCAATCAAAGACTGGAGAGCAGAGACAGGATGACCCCCAGCCACCAGGACTACGTTGAAAAGGAATGTGTGCCTGGCACCCCTGGCCCACGTTTGTACAGTGAGGCGACAAAGTTTGGTCAAGCCAGAGGACACAGTGTTTCTAATCACAAAAAAAATGGTGATAATCAAAAACAGAGACAAAAATGCAACCAAAGATGACAGTAACTCCAGAGCAAGGAGGGTTTGGGGTAAAAAATCAGTGCACCATCAGCAGATGAGCAGGCAAGCAGTGACACCTCCTGAGGTCCACTGTCCACTAATGTTAATGGACTTCTACAAAAGTTAGAAAACATTGACTTTATTAATTTTCTAGTGTCTTATGACATCATATGTCTAACAGAAACTTATATAGCTTTTGATTTTGAATCAACTTTATTTAATGACTTTGTGATATTTACTTCTAAAGCAAAGAAGCTATCCCACCATGGAAGATACTCTGGTGGAGTAATTGTAATGATAAGGAAGTCTTTTGTTGATTCTATTACATGCATTCAGGTAGTACAAGAAAATACAGTAGTTTTACAAATAGACAGACACCTCTTTTCTACAGAGAAGAACATAATGATGATTTGTTCATACATCCCACCTTGTGATTCCTTGTTCTGGAAGTCACAACATGGCGTATATGGAATTGAATTACTTGATCAGTGTTTAGCAGATATATATGAACAACATAGCAATTTTTTTCATTTTGTTAAGTGGAGATTTTAATGCAAGAACTGCAATGGAAACTATAGCTTTAATGGTGTATAATAGTGATTTTGAACAAATGTTGGTGTCTGGCAACAATCATTATCCAAGGACATCTCAAGATGATAACTTTGGGAACAACTAATTGAACTGTGTAATATGCATGACTGTGTAATACTAAATGGTCTGAGTGACCCAGCGTTTGATGATAATTGTACATTTATTGGATATTCTGGTGAAAGTGTGGTGGATTATTTCATTGTATCCATGGAACTTTATTTGTCTGTTCATATTTCAGCTTTAGAGGTAGAGAGCATAGTAGAGTCAGACCATTTGCCAGTAAGTATGAAAGTAGTTATAAGGGACAATCAGGAAGGGGGGGTTATTGAAGAAAAACACAATGAAAACAAAACATGTGAAAAATTCATGTGGAATGAAGCATATAGAGACGAGTTTGTCAAATCATGGGAGAGCAAAGATATTCAAAACAGAATGTTGATAGCTGTGGAATATTTAGAGAGAGATGTAGACAGTGCCCTTGAAATGTTTGTACATTGCCTGAAAGATGCCAGCAGATGTATGGTAAAGCAAGCTGGTTTTAACAAAAAGAAAAAATCAGCATGGTTTGATGGTGAGTGTAAAAACAATGAAAAAAGAAACCAGGAAAAAACTTATTCATTTTCGATTGACTAGGAAGGAAGAAGATATAATTATGTATGTTGAAGCTAGAAAGAAATATAACCAGTTGCTAAAAGTCAAGAAACTCACTTACAGCAGGCAACAAACTGAAAGGCTAGCAAACGAGGCTAGCAGTTCCTCTAGTTTTTGGAAAGAATTAAGACGGTTAGGTCTTGGAAATAAGAAAAGAATAACAAACAACATTACAACAGATGACTGGTTTTAACCACTTTAGAAAAGTCCTCCAGGGTATAACTGATGAATGTTTTGATGAATGTACTGATGAATGTGATATTGTAATTGATTTATCTGAGGAAACAGATCACGTGTTAAATAAAAAGATAGCAGAAGAAGAAGTTATTAATGCCATTAAAAGCTGAAAAACAACAAAGCAAGTGGTATTGATGAAATGTCTGCAGAAATGCTAAAAAATGTGTGGTGCAAAGGTAATTACATTTCTAGTGAAGTTATTCAATGTGATTTTTGATCAAGGCATTTACCCACAGAAATGGTCAAAAGCCATAACTATTCCTCTGTATAAGAAGGGAGATCCCGAGGATGTTGACAACTATAGAGGAGTGTCTCTTTTAAGTATAGTCTCTAAATGTTACATTACAATACTGAATGCTTGATTGTATGACTGGTTAGAAAACAATAACATCATTTCGGAATGTCAAGAGGTTTTCGTCAAAAGTATTCCACAATTGATCATGTATTTACATTGTATGCCACTATTCAGAATTATATGTCTAAAAAAGGAAGAAAATTGTACGTTGCCTTTGTAGATTTCAAAAAGGCTTTTGACTCAGTTGCACATGATAGGTTATTACGTTATATCAAAGGCCAAGGTGTAAAAGGTAAGTTTTTTTTTGCATCACTTAGAGCTACGTACAAATCATTATCAGCATGCATACGAGCAAATTTTGAATTAACTGATATGTTTCAAACACCAGTGGGTGTAAGACAGGGTTGTGTTCTAAGCCCCACATTGTTTTCTATGTTTATTAATCAGTTAGCAAATCTTTAAACTACTACACATGAATTCTGAAAGATTACCATATAAAGCTTATCATATGTTGTTAGAATTAGATAAAAAAGGTAAACAATGTTGGGTCTCTAAAATCAGGGAAATATTATGTATTACTGGATATAATATCGTTTGGTTAAACCAAGCTGTAGGAGACATAAAAATGTTCTTGCGTGCCTTTAAACAAAGACTTGTAGATTGGTTTGCTCAGGAATGGGCAGGCACCATTAGAGACCGTGAGCGATATGATGGTTATAGAAACTTTAAAACTATTTTTGAAAAAGAAAAGTATATAACCGAAATGGATACATATTGTTTTCGAGTTGCACTTACGCAAGTTCGATTTAATGTTCTACCATTGAACAATAATACACGGCGGTATAATAGTTTAAACGAAGTTAAGCAATGCCCTGTTTGTAAAGATCAAATAGAAAATGAAGAACACTTTATACTGAATTGCCCTATCTATGAAGACTTAAGAACTAAGTTTCTTAAAGATTCCAAAAGACTTCCTTTCTATGTACTACTCAAAGCTTCTGTACCTACTGATAGATACAATTTATCACGTTTTATCTTTCATGCAACCAATAGAAGAAATATGATAACTTTCTAGAAATTGATATTTGTATTGATGAATAATGCCTCTACAACAGTGTCGTTTACAATACGTGTGAATTGTTCCGTGATTAACGGTTAAGAAATGGCTTATATAACTTTCTTGCTTTATTATTACTCATACAATATTTCATATACATATCCGTTGATGGTAATATGCTTATAACACCTATGTCATATGCACACACTCTATGCCCACCACTCTTTTGTATTGTGGCCTAAGGCCAATGTACATTAAACAATTTCAGTGTTCAGTGTTCAGTGTTCAGTGTTCATTCTCTCTCTCTCTCTCTCTCTCTCTCTCTCTCTCCTCTCTCTCTCTCTCTCTCTCTCTCTCTCTCTCTCTCTCTCTCTCTCTCTCTCTCTCTCTCTCTCTCTCTCTCTAGATGTGACTGAAAAAGGAAAGCATGGGGTCCAGTTACTACCTAATATTATGGATATCTTTATTTTGCTTTTCGCAGATGATGTTGCACTATTGTCAACAACCCCAGGAGGTTTACAACATCAATTAAACATATTAAAGGACTGCTGTAATGATTTACAGTTGAGCGTAAATATCGATAAAACTAAGGTGATGTTTTTTAGGAAAGGGGGGTTTCTTTCAAAACAAGAACAGTGGTATTACAATGGTATTAGGTTAGAAGTTGTGAATAAGTATTGTTATTTAGGATTCAGTTTTACAACAAAGATTAGCTGTAAATGGGGTACAGAACATTCAGTCACTAAGGGAAGGAAGGCAGTGATTCAGTTAAACAATGTTTTTCATAGGTATAAAGAAATGAATACTCGTACATTTTTCAAAATTTTTGATATTAAGATTCAGCCAATTTTATTGTATTCATCAGAAATATGGGGCATAAACAGATTAGAACATATTGAGAAAATTCATTTGATGGCATGTAAAAGATTTTTAGGAGTACCCGTAAGAACACCCAACAAGATAGTATACGGCGATTTAGGTAGATATCCACTCTATGTCAACTCATGTACAAATACCATAAGGTACTGGTTAAAACTATTGCAATTGAATCAAAATAGAATATCATATCATGCTTACTGCATGCAGTTAGAGTTAGATAGGAATGGTAAGTCTTGTTGGATTTCAAAAATAAGGGAAATTTTGTGTGAAACAGGTTTTAACATTGTTTGGATGCAACAGAGCGTCGGGGATGTAAAAGCTTTTGTAGGTATGTTTAAACAAAGATTAGTGGATATTTTCATTCAAGAATGGGGTGAGATTATAAGAGATAAAGAAAGATATGATATTTATAGATCGTTTAAAACTATTTTTGCAAAAGAGCAGTATTTGAACTCCATAGATGTCTATTGTTTCCGTGTAGCAATTACGCAAGCAAGGTTTAATGTTTTACCTCTTAATAATAATGTGTATAGATACAGTGATAATATTCGAGACAGATTGTGTCCATTTTGTAAAACGAAAATTGAAAATGAAGCCCACTTTCTACTAGAATGTTGCATGTACACAAGCTTGAGGGAAAAGTTTTTAAGCAATTGTATAAATGTACCATTACCAGATCTGCTCAGAGTAGCAAATGATGAGTACATGCATGGTTTGTCCAGATATATCTTTCATTCTATTAACAAAAGGAAAACAATGTTGTCTCAGGCAGTTTATTGAATTACTGTTATTTTTATATGTATTCAATATACATGAATTTTCCCAAACACAATAGTCTTTATGTGATTAGGTTATGGTTGATTTGAGATTTGTAATCAGGAAAAAGAGTAAATGTGTGTTTTTCTCTTCTTTTTTCATCAGTGATAAATCATGTCTTATTTGTGCATTTGATTCATAAATGATATGGAAGAACGTATTGGCACACCCCAAGCCCAGCCAATGTATTGTGGTCCAAGGCCAATGCACATTAAATCATTTCAGTGTTCAGTGTTCTCTCTCTCTCTCTCTCTCTCTCTCTCTCTCTCTCTCTCTCTCTCTCTCTCTCTCTCTCTCTCTCTCTCTCTCTCTCTCTCTCTCTCTCTCTCTCTCTCTCTCTATCTCTCTACTCTTCTATCTATATCTATATCTATATCTATATCTATATCTTATATTATACATATATTATATATATAATATATATATATATATATATATATATATATATATATATATATATATATATATATATAATATATCTGTTTGTCTGTCTGTCTATCTGGCTACCTATCTATCTATCTGGCTTGCTATCTATCTATCTATCTATCTATCTATCTATCTATCTATCTATCTATCTATCTATCTATCTATCTATCTATCTATCTATCTTGTAGTCTGAGGGGCTGTTGGAGCACACCCAAAAACTTGACAATCATCCCCCCCCCCCCCCCCTTTCCCCATTCCTCTCTCTGTTCAGCCTGTCAGTGTGTTGTTCAGTTCTAGGTCTGTCCATTGGCTGAAGTCCTCTCATCTCTTCCTTGGTCCCCCTCCTCTCTCCAAACCTGCAGTCAGGGTCCATGATTCACAGGCATACATGAATATGGATATGTCAAGGGAGTGCATTAGCCTGATGATCTTGGAGCTGAGTGAGATATTTTTATCTCTCCAGATGGTGTTCCCTTTCGACAGTGCTGTTATTGTCTGTGCAATCCTGCATACTACCTCTGGCTTGGATCCCTTGTCTGATACAACAACTCCCAAGTACTTGAAGCTTTGAACCGTTTCAAGCTTCTGGTCATTGACCCCGATATCAGTGCCGATGTCCTTGACCTTATTGGTCATCAGTTTGGTCTTCTCTGCACTGATTTCCATACCCTACGTTTTTTGAGGCCTTGTAATATGATATGACATTTCTATTTTGAGCGCTGGTATAACAAAAGCTGAACCAGCTTGGTGGTTGTCTAATAGGGAACCGTCAGTGTACACTTTGAGATAACTACAGAAGTTGTTATGAATATAGGATCTAACAGAAGCTGCCAAAACATTTGGATTCTCGTCCTTCTTCATGTCTGTGTAATCAATATCAAAATCTGCTGGATTCATTTACCAAGAGGGAAGGGCTGAAACTACTTTTAGTGAGTCTACATTCATTGTATCAATTTCAAATTGCTCATAAACGTCTCCACAAAGAGTACCAATAGTTGTTAAAGAACGGACTTGCTGGCTGGTTTTCTAAAGAAAGTATATCAGATTTTTGTTTTTTCTTCTGACGCAAAGTTTTTGGGTTTTGAACTTCTCAGCACGTATTTGGGGCATGCAAGTTTTCGGTATTTATTTAAAGGCAGCATTCCAACTTCTGTATATGTCTCAATGGCTGATGCATGAAAAGGTGCACCAAGAGTAAGCCTGTATACTTTACAGTCTATACTTTATGCTTCCTCAATAAATATTTGGGGGCATTAAAAAAGACTTCATGTCCATATGATAATTTTGATCTGATTAATGATGTCCATAAATGTTTAAGGATTGACATATCTTGCCCCCAATGCAGCTTACTAATAATTTTCAGAATATTTAAGCTTCTTTCTACTTCTTAAGATAATATTTGATATGTGCATTCCATGTTACCTTTGATGTAAAAAATGCACCAACAACCAATAACAAAGTAAACCAAATAACAAAAACAAGAAACAACAAGACCAGTAACAAACAGAAGACAAGAAATAACGAGAGAGAGACAATAAGAAGAGAGAGAGAGAGACAAGGTAAAATTTTTAAAGGCAAAATTCTTTTATTCGAGGATAATAGATAAGCACTCATGTGCTTTTTTTACATCCAGTCCCCGCCCTTTTCAGGGAAAACATCAAGATAAAAAGATACTAAACAATAAAACTATATGCAGTACCAAACAACATAAAGGAATAAGGACATTATACATAATAAGATAATTAAAATGCACACTTTCAGAAGACGAAAATCAGAAGCCACAATAAAATGATTTTGATTATAAAAGAAAAGAGAAGCGTTAATAGATAAAGAGCAACCAAAGAAACATAATGAAATAAACAACTTAGCAACCAAGAAAAGTCCACCCAAAAATACTTAGCTACAACATTGTTACAACTCATGACAACAAAATGAACTCAGAAGGAACTAAAGATAATACAATGATTATAATGATGACAATAAGAATAATATCAACAATAGTGATAATAGTATGATAATAATACACGTAAAACTCACTCCTACACGTAGGTCACACACCACACACACACACACACACACACACACACACACACACACACACACACACACACACACACACACACACACACACACACACACA
>CM060347.1:36537943-36547943 GCA_030674155.1 Stramonita haemastoma | reverse complement strand
CAATGGTTTCAAAGTGTTTGCACTGGCAGAATCCCAAAGGGTTGAAGCATAATCTATTGAGGATTGTACATAAGCTTGAAAAAATAATTTCCTTGAGTGAAGGTCAAGAAAGTGTTTAATTTTAGTCAACTGGTATACTCTTTGTGATAAATACTTGCATAGGTGAGAGATGTGGTAGAACCAGCTAAGATTTTCGTCGATTGTTACTCCTAGGACTTTGTGGTGAGAGATTTGTTCAATTGCCTCCTTATTGATCTGGATGGGAAACAGTTTAAGAGATAAATTTTGTCGCTTTTGTCTGGTGGTGATAAGCATGCATTTTGTTTTTTTTGGATGTATTGACATGTGGTTCCGTTCTGTCCATTTGACAAGGTCGTCAGTGCTTTTTTGTAATATAGTTGCAAGAAAGTCAATGTCGTTATGACTCGTATGTATGGTTGTGTCATCTGCAAATAGTTCACATTTAGATTTGATGTGTAGAGGAAGGTCATTTATGTATAGTGAAAAGAGAATTGGCCCTAGTATGGATCCTTGTGGTACTCCATAATGAATGGGCTTCAGTTTCGATGTGGATGTAGCTATTGAGACACATTGTTGCCTGTTTGTGAGATAGGAATTAAGTAGTCCTAGGGTTTCTGTAGAGATGCTATATAAATTTAGCTTTTTGAGAAGAAGTTTGTGGTCAATCGTATCAAATGCCTTTTTGAAATCTACAAATAATACTCCACAAAATTTATTGTCGTTAATGTTTGATAGCCAATTGTCTACAAGACTAGTCAGTGCCGTGTGGCATGAATGATTTTGTCTAAATCCAGACTGATTAGGGTGAAGTAGGTTGTTGATATCTATATGATGGACTAGGTGCTTATTTATATGTTTTTCCAGGGGCTTTGAGAGCATAGGTATAATAGAGATTGGCCTATAGTTTGATGGGTCAGAAGTATCACCCGACTTGTAGATGGGTATCACTTTAGCACATTTGAAGGCATTAGGGAAGTAGTTTTTGTCAAGACAAAGGTTATATATATGTGTTAGGGTGTCAGTGATAACTGGGGCTGATAGTTTTAGTATTTTGCTGTCTATTCCATCAAGACCACATGTTCTTGATTGTTTGAGGTGAGTTAGATAGTTATAGACCTCTGAAACAGATATGAATGGTATGTGAAGTTTAGAAGGAATATGCTTTTCTTGGCAGTAATGTTTTAATTCATTGAGGTCATTGGACTTTGAATTATCATTGCTAATTACGTTAGAGGAAACATTGATGAAGTGATTGTTAAGTTTTTCACTAGAAATGTCTTTGATTATGTTTGATTTGGAAGATGGCTGATTGTTTGTTATCTGGTTTATTGCTCGCCATATAGTCTTTGAGTTTTGTTTGGAAGAAAGTAAATCTTGGAAATATTTCTTTTTTTCTCGACGTTTTTGTGAGTTTATGGCATTCCTTAATTTTTTTCATTCCTCATAATATTTATTTTCTTTTAGAAAATCTCTAAGATAACATGCTTCCTCTAGTTCTTTTGTGAGCCAAGGCGGTTTGGGGACATGTTTGATCCTAATTGTTTTTAGTGGAGCATGCTTGTTGTAGATTTCAGTAACAGTTTTTATCCAAAGCTCAATTGCTAAGTCTGGATCTGTAATGTTGAATGTTTCCGAGATTTTGGAGTTACATAATTCTAGGAGAAAAAGCTGTTCATCAAATTTTGCGAAAGAACGATAGGTTATAGTTTTATGGCCAGGTTTGGGAATTTTTGTTCCTTTTTTTGACCATGTGGCACAGACTGGATAGTGATCGCTGCAGCTGTAGACAGGGACACATGTTTCTATGATGTTTTTAGGGTTAGATGTGTAGATGTGATCAATAATTGTGCTTGAAGTTGATGTGACTCTTGTGGGTGAATTGACTACTTGGTGAAGATTGAGGGAATTCATAACTTGGGTCCATTGATTGTGTACTTTTGCTAGGTCAATATTGAAGTCTCCCAGTAAGATTATTTCTCTGGATTCTAATAGGACTTCGTTCATCATGGAGTCAAACTTGTCTATCCAGTTTGTTCTTTCTGATGGATTTCTGTAGCAGAACCCCATTACAATAGGGTGTGAACCTTTCACAGAGACTTCAATCCAGATAGATTCTACTTCAAGACTTTCTAGATGGGGAAGACGTTTGAATGTTACTGATTCACAGAGAGAGAGAGAGAGAGAGGAGAGAGAGAGGAGAGAGAGAGAGAGAGAGAGAGAGAGAGAGAGAGAGAGAGAGAGAGAGAGAGAGAGAGAGAGAGAGAGACAGACAGACAGACAGACAGACAGACAGACAGACAGACAGACAGACAGACAGACAGACAGACAGACAGACAGACAGACAGACAGACTATATTTTGAAATCAGCTACAGTTTCTACGTGAATTACCTGATATTTTATACAGAGATCTCATCACTGATGAAGTGAAAACAAAATTAAAAATGCCATGGGACCATATGAAGAGCTCCTGACTACAGTGAAAGAAACGCAAACTAAAGTGGTACAAGCAAGTCACAAGAACATCTGGACTGGCCAAGACTGTCCTACAACGGTACAGTACAAGGAGAGAGACGAAGAGGCAGACAGAGGAAACGATGGGAAGACAACAACAGAGAGTGGACAGGCCTTGAGTGGAACAATCTGCTACAGAGGGCAGGCAGAGGACAGTGGGCAGTGAAGGAAACTGGGTGAAAAATCTTCAGTGGTGCCCACACTGTCTGCGGGACTAGGGACTCGCGAAGGTGAAGACAATTTTGAGCTGGATAGAAAAACAGGTCAGCAATGGAAAACTATAAACTGCTACCCCAGACCAGCCACCTTGGCGCAGTGGTTAGCGCCTTGGATTTCGGACTGGAAGGTCGTGGGTTCGAGTCCCATAAGAGTCATAGGGATTTTTCGGACTCCGGCCGGCTCTTACCTAGAGTGAGCGTGCTGTGGGCTCGGTGGGGAGACTGGGACCACACAGTCGAGCTTCGTTCACTTTAGGAATGCAAATTTTAGAGCCTTGCTCTAATTACCTGACCAATACTGCAGGTGACTATATCTCTCGGGCCTGGTTGACGTCAGGATATATTACGACAGTAAACATAGAGTACAACCCTGTCAAGTAGTCCCAAAGCCATGCAATTTCACAGCAGCACCAGTATATCATCTCCATCCCCATTGATCATCATGCACTAATAAAAATTTCCACTGATTTGGTGGCTCCCGTTGCTCTGGTCTCATGGTGACCTCAGATTCGATTTTCCCATACACTTCTGTGCCTGTGGTCAGTTTGTGTCAAAGCCTTTGGGGTTGGAGGCTCACGGGGAGACGGTCGTTTGAGGGACATTGTGGTGATCGCCACCTCAGGTGGGTGACTCACTCAGTCTGGCTTCGTGACTGAGCTAATACTGTCGTTAGTAGGGGGCTCAGTAGGTGGTGTCCTGCGTATGTTAGATCAAAACAGGCACCACTGAACACCACCAAAGTGACTCAGCAGAAGTGCAGGGCCCCTCTGGGTGGTGGCCCCACTACGGCCTAATATTGGTCTCCCTGTAGACTACCAATCCCAAGGATGAGATAACGAATCTGAGTATGGCTGTGGTGGGGAGACTGAAATGAGCGGCATTGGAACAGCAGTACGAGGACGTCACAGAAGACGAGGCAGCAAAAAAAGAAAAAAATTAACTGCCACCGCATGATTTATGTGTGCAGCCAAAGAAGAAGGCAACAAAACTGCCCATACCAATTTGAACACAGCTTTCAGTCAGCACCTGAACATCAGCCATATTTGTCCAGGGGTAGAATATCTTTTGAACCAAAACCACCCCAACACGACAATCATACAAGTCAGTGGGTCAGAGTGTGACAGCAGGAAGTCTTTACCAGACTTTACAGGCAGGCAGGGAGTGGTGTATGGGGTGTGCAATGATTCCACCAGGTTCTGCAAAATGTGACGCTCCACCACGAAATGAGTCGCTTAGCACATTATCCAATTTTGCGCTAGGAGCCTTTAAAGGCAGGTGGGGGTCAAGCTGTCAATTTTGAGATTTTAATTGATTATTAAACTAGATCTGTTTATTTATCTTATAATGAAATATCAAGGCATAATTTTTATTCCTTTTGCTTTTAAATGTGTTTTGAAAATACCAAAGCGCTCATTCTGATAACCTGTTACTAAAATAAACTTGCCCGTTTCTCATTTTGTCACATCCTGCAGTCTATCATTTCAATTTGTAATAATGTTGCACAGAATTGTCCGATTTTCAATCTGTTTTTTGTATTTGATAGCCACTTTATTGCACATTAATAACATGTCAATAGCTAAAAATTGACCTCATGTGCACTCCGTCTCATTATGTGGTGGAGCGTCACAAATAGTCTTGGAGGTAACACCAGGAATGTATGCCAGGTTTAGACTGCAGAGATTGGCACTATGGTGTGATTCTGGTCACTGGGAAACTGTGGTAGATAGATGTCATCAAACACATCCTATAATGTATTGTGGTGGTCACATTGCTGAATATCATTCCATTTCTAGCAAAAGGCGCGTGTGTGTTTCGCATGTTAACAGTCCCTTGGTAGCACTCCATACAGAAACAACACAGTGGTACAATTCAGTGATAAGATACACTTCTCCATGGTCTCAATGTGTCATATTGCCAAGAGTTGATCCATTCACTCAGTTTAAGTTCAACATAAATGTGACTCCTTTAAACGTTGTTCTGATTAGTGTTCTACAGCTTGTAGATAATACAGAGTCTGTTTATTTCACGTTAAAACTGATATACCAAGAACCAAACACATTTCACCAAAAGGCTGTACACATAGACAGCACCAGTTTGTCACCAGCTTCTGTTGTAGAGGCCTCACATCTTCAGATGGATTTACAGTTTCTGCCATGGATTCATAGATATCTCAAGCTTTACTTTGCTGGTCTCTCCATCAATGATAAACCTCACAAGTTACCCAGTGGTTTGTTTAACTGCTCAGTAAAACACTACTCTCAATTTCGCCCTCACCTGGATAACAATCAGAAACCAGAATGTGAGGATGGGCGTGATGAGACACAAACACTGCCCCCTCATCTGTCCTGGATGTCAGGGGCAGACAACTACAGGGAACAAATGCCTGATGTTTGTCTTGCACACAGATCGTATAACTCAGAAGTTTTGGTCCTACAGATGTAAATCAGTGGGTGGAAGTTTGGCCTCAATAAAAACCAGGACAGAAATAGAAGACTCCCTTACTGTTTTCAGAAAGTTCTCCTCCATAGAAATGTGTGTTGGGTTAACCTCAGGCTGGCAAAACACTCTTTTCGCGTACAGTAGATTGTCAAAATGGTCAGATGGCACAATGATCTTCAATGCAGTCCATGACAGACAATTTCAGTATACACACAATTCCCGGTATTCTCATACATTTGTTTTCACTCCATTGTCTATAATTGACCGTGTTGGTGAGCATTTCTATGCCGCACTATGTGAGATTAAAATATCTGTCTCAAATGGCATTTCTATCAACAGTAAATTGAATTACTTCAATCCATTTCAAATTGTTTCTACAGATACGTGGCAGAGTTTAATAAAGTGCACACATCATCAAGCCATACATACATTTTTACTGTGTGATTCTACAGTTCATTGCAGAAACAGAAAACAGACTCATACTTGTGAGTTTACAGCCATGCCTTCTCAAAACAACAGCACTGCACAGGAGGCCAAGATGCTCCTTGTTGGGAAGCTGACCTATCTCATGTTCAGATGTGGTGGTGAAGGAGGAACAGTGCAGTACACACTTGTGTGTGATTTCCGACAGGACTGCCTTGATAACAGTGATGAATTTTTCTGTGAGCATCATCTGTTCACTGGTTTTCGTTGCTCTAATGGTCAGTATGTACTGTACAGTCAACGCTGCAATGAATATTCAGACTGTCTGGATGACTCTGATGAAACAGATTGTCCTCAACTCAAACAGAACCAATGTTCTTACTGTGCAAAGTTTACTGAAAGCAAAGGCAAAATACCCCAACTATCTATCAGCTTAGATGGCACTGGTTTCTTTACATACCATATAATGACAGCCAGTGAGCCTTGCCCTGACAGCCATTACCTCTGCACATCAGAACCAGTCAACTGTCTTCCTATCTACACTCGGTGCAATGGATTTTCTGATTGCACTGATGGGGAAGATGAACAGGACTGTGAGGGTGTTGCATGCTCTGGCTTGTACCAGTGTCGAGCTTCCAGAGTGTGTTTACATGGAGATCACCTGTGTGATGGCTGGGGTCAGTGTCCACAGCTGGATGATGAACTGATGTGTGACATGACCACTTGTCCTGAAGGTTGCCTATGTGAAGGTCACACTTTTTGGTGTGGTCATCCTTTTCTTGCTGAAGTCTTTCCTCTACTGCGATACTTGGATGCCACAGGTTCCGGGATGTCACTGCAGGATTTTTCAAAACATGTTTATCTCAGCTATCTCAGTTTGTCGCATTGTTCTGTTGCCAATGTTTCGGAGGTCAGGCTACCCAACTTGCAGAATATCGATATTTCTAACAATAATATCAAATCTGTGAACTTGACCACTTTATTGACACTACAGAATCTGCAGAATATCTATCTAAGAAACAATCCCCTCAGTCACATGCAGAGTGACAAACAGAAGCAGATACATTATGCCTTAACAAAAATGGATATGTCAGAAACCCATATCAAAAACCTGAGCACAGAACTGTCCCTGTATTTACCTCACGTGATTTATATGAATGTTTCTTTCTCTCAGATTGAAGCTATTTGGATGAGGGGTTTTAAAGGTTTACCACAGCTGACTGAACTCTACATAGATGAAAATCCAGTTATCAGTTTTCCTGTGGATTTATTCAGAGGTTCAACGGATCTAAGAAAGATTGTTGCATCAAACTATAGGTTCTGTTGCCAGAATGTACTTTCTAAGCAATCAAACACACTAACATGCATTACACCTCAGAGTATATATTCTCCATGTACAAAACTGATAGACAGTGATGTGCTTAAGATGTTCTTTCTGCTGATATCTGGCTTTGCTACTTTTGGAAATGTAGTCTGCTTCATGGCTGTACTTGCAGCCAGAAATATGTTTGAAAAAACATGTACAATATACTGTGCCCATTTACAGTTTGCTAACGTGTGTATGGGCATACATGTCAGCATTGCTGTGGTGGCAGATGACATATTGAAAGGATCATATGTTGACCATGAAAAGACATGGACCAACAGCGTTGCTTGCAAAATATCTGGTTTTCTTTCTTTTCTGTCCAGTGAAGTGTCAGTTTTGATCATCTGGTTCTCAGTGTTAAATCATGTTATTTTCTTTTGTTTTCACGATACTGTGAGAACATTTGACAAATCTTCCACTACAGTAATGTGTACACTGATGTGGTTTGTTGGAATGTGTTGTCACTGATACCATTCTTCCCAGGACTCTCACACTGGGGCCTCTGTGGTCAGTCTGGTCTGTGCCGTCTTGCTTTATGGGATCACTACCTTTCTAGTCCAAAATTCAAGTGGTTCTCTGTCACAGTCACCGTCAACTTCATGTTGTCTGTAATGATTGTGGCTGGTCAGTGGGTTGTCCACAGACGATTACCAAAGCACAGGATACTGGTGGAGCACACACAGAGATTGTATTGTTCCTCTGCACACCTTATGGGGAAGGTGGCTGTCACAGATGCTGTTTGCTGGTTTTCCTTTGGAATGGCTATGATGATAACTTCACAAGGGCTTACTGCTTTCAACACGTTCTATGATGCACTGGTCATCTTCGTTCTTCCGCTTAACTCTGCTCTCAACCCTCTTCTCATTATCTGGAGCATTGTGACTCAGCTGCGAATGGAAGCCCGAGAAAATAGATTGATAAAAGTGCTAAGGTCACGACTTACTCACTCACTCACTCACTCAGTCCCATGTCCCAAAGGACGTAGGGGGGACATGAGAGAAGACGCAACAGAGATCTTTTTCCATGCTTCACGATCCTGTGTGGCTAGTAGGAGGTGTTGCAGGGGTTGGGCGGTCCAGTCTTTGATGTTGTCAACCCATGATTTCTTTTGGCGGCCTCTTCTTCTCTTGCCCTCGACTGTTCCTTGCAGGATGGTTTTTGCTAGGGTGTTGTGTCTTGTGGTGTGACCAAACCACATCAGCTTTCTCCTCTTTATGGTGGAGAGCAAAGGCTCTTGGGGGCCCACACGCTTTTTGATTTCTTCTTTCACATAGTTATTGGTCTTGTGTTCTTTGTATGATATTTTGAGGAGTCTTCTGTGGCACTTGTTCTCGAATGCTTGGATTCTCCTCTCTAACTCTGCTGTCAGAGTCCATGATTCACAGCCATATAGGAGGATAGATATCACGAGGGATTTGTAAAGGTGGTATTTGGTGCAGAAGCTGATGTTGTTGCTTCTGATGATCTTCTCGAGTCTGACTAGAGCAGATGTTGCTGTTGCAATGCGAGCTTTCACTTCATTGTTTGATGTGCCATCTTTTGTTAGGATGGAGCCTAAGTATTTGAATTGGCTCACCTCTTCTAGTGTTTCTCCATTCATCTTTATTTCCGTGATGTCATTACTCGCGCTGTTGACCATGATCTTTGATTTCTCTGTACTGACCTCCATGCCGTATGCGCTCGCTCGATCTGTTAAATTGTCTGTGAGGATTTGCAGTTCTTGTTTGCTGCTGCCCATGAGGTCAATGTCATCTGCAAATCTGAGGTTGCAAAGGGGTCTTCCACCAATGGAGATGGAAGTGTGGTGGTTTTGCAGTGTCTCTGTCATGATGTTTTCGAGGAAGAGGTTGAAGAGTACAGGTGAGAGAAGGCAGCCCTGGCGAACCCCAACCGTGGTCTTGAAGAACTCGCCCACGTGATTATTCATAAAAACTGCACTTTCTGCGTTCTCGTACAGAGCTTTGATGATTTCAATTAGACAGCTGTCAATGTTGAAGTGCCTGAGTACTTGCCAGAGGCCGTCATGCCATACCCTGTCAAAGGCCTTTTTAAAGTCTATGAAATTGTGGTACAAGTCTTTTTGGTGTTGGAGATGCTTCTCTATCAGAATTCTCAGATTGAAAATTTGTTCCATTGTGCTGCGTTTTGGTCTAAAGCCCGCTTGTTCTTCTGCCAGGAGTTTTTCCGCTTGGTTTTTCAGTCTGTTGAGGACTACCTGCAGCATGATCTTGCTAGGATGACTTATGAGACTGATGGTTCTGTAGTTCTGGCATTGTTTGAGGTTTCCTTTCTTTGGCAGGGGTATTACAAGAGACTGTGTCCATTCTTTTGGCCATTCTTTGGTGTCGTGGATCTTCTGACAAAGTTCTGTGAATCGCCTTGCTGTTTCATTCCCTCCATTTTTTATGAGTTCAGCTGGGATGTTATCGATTCCAGGGGACTTCCCCTTCTTCAATTGTCTAATAGCTGCATCTACTTCACACCTTAGTATTGGTGGGTCTTTATCTTGGTGTTCAGGGGGTTTGTCAGAAACTATGTTGGTATCTGGGCGTAGTGGGTAGTTGTACAATCCCTCACAGTATTCTGTCCAGCGTTGGAGGATGGCATTGTTTTCCGTTAAAAGATTTCCTTCTTTGTCTTCAATAACAGAGGCTTTAGGCTGTGTGGTTTTCGTTAGTGCTTTCAAAGTGTCGTAAGCTGTTTTGCTGTTTCCCTTGGTCATTCCAGCTTCGATGTTGTTGCATTGTTCTTCTATCCACCCTTCTTTGGCTTCTCTCATCTTTTTCCTCACTTCTCTGTGGCTATCCATGTACTTCTTGTAAGCTTCTTGACTTGTGAACTTTTGTTTCTTAAGTTCTCTTCTTTTGTCGCAGAGGTCAAGAACCTCATTTGTCACCCAAGGTTGTTTCTTTGTTCTGCTTCTTCCTAATGTTTCTTCTGCTGCTGTCGTTAGCACTTCTTTGATGTTGTTGGCCAATGTGTCCACATCATTGTCGATGGCTGTGAGTGCGGCGAACTTTC
>CM060347.1:36526636-36536636 GCA_030674155.1 Stramonita haemastoma | reverse complement strand
AGTAGTAGTAGTAGAAGTAGTAGTAGTAGTAGTAGTGGTAGTAGTAAAGTACTATGCAGAGTAAGAAAAATCACGTTGCCCATTTTAACATCATATTTGACAGGACTCAGATTTCTATTCAGTTTGTTGTCAGCTAACAAACATAGTGTATGGGAACACCTTTACCCACTATTACTTTACATAGAAGTATTCCATTTCTTTTCTTTTTTCTTCTTGGTTTTAGTTTCTCGGCTAGAGCTCCGAGTTTCGCCGATGGTCAGATTTTTGTGTATGCGACCGTCTCCCCCCACCTCCTTACCATTTATCGGTAGCCGCATTTCGACTTCGGGGAATGTATCTAAACACGACATCTGTGTGCATGCGGTTTAAGAAAATTGGTCATTCGTTCCTACCGGCTTGAAATGGCGTACTCTTCCGAAAGGAGGAATGGGTTCTTAAGACGTGCACAAGATGTTCTGCGTGCTTTCACACATACGGGGCTTCAGTTTATAGTCTACTCCGAAGGGTTTTGATATTCAGTTTTAGTCAAATTGGGAAGAAAGGGCAAGGCTGGGAATGGAACCCAGAACCTCACGGTTTACTTGTTAGGCAGGCAAATGTCTTACCCGTCCAGACACCTTTTTATTTTGCTACCTCATCTTCTTTGACGTCCCCATCCTGCTGCCCCCACACCGTTCATTTCAATCTCCCCACCACAGCCATACCCAGATTTGTTTATGTCTCATCCTCAGGGTCAGACGTCCGCAGTAAGCCCATCAATAGCGGCCAGAGGGGCCCTGCACTTCTGCTGGGTCACTTTGGTGGTGTTCAGTGGTGCCTGTTCTGATCTAACATACGCAGGACACCACCTACTAAGCCCCCTAGTAGAAGGCACCCATCAGTCTCGGAAGACTATGGAGTTGCGCTCTAGTCTTGAGAGCGCAAAAGCCTGGGTAAATAAGTATAGAGGACAAACTGTTACCCATGCAGCAGACCCCCCCTCTCCACGCCACTGGAATGATCCATTGGAAAGGCAATGACTGGTACGAATGGATCCAGTACCGTCGCAGGAGCCACCAGAACGTTGCCATACTAACGACAGTATCAACTCAGTCGCGGAGACAGACTGAGTGAGTTGCCCACCCGAGGTGGCAACCACTACAACGTCCCTCCAACGACCGTTCCACGTGAACCTCCAACCCCAAAGGCTTTGACACCCGTCCTGTCCCCCTTTTAATACGGCAAGACTGTTTTCCGGCTCAGCTTTCTGCTACCCTTCAGTCCTGTAAGGAGGAAAACCGGCGCAACCGAATTTTCCTTCAATTCCGTGGTTTCTGAGGAGCAGAAGAGTGCGAAATGGGAACCTAGGTAAATTTTACATACACACATGAAGCTCTATGAACATTCTCGTGGGAAAGTAGAAGCAGTGTTTACCGTATCAAAACTACTTTCCAGAGTCCTGGATGCCAGTTAGCCGCATGACGGGTCACTATAAACAAACCCTCCTCTGGCACCGTTATCGCCGGAAAACCGGCTGACAGGACTGAAAGGGAGAGCGCGGGGGCAGACATTCAGGATAGGGGAAGTAATTGTTAGCAGATATTCAGTGCTGTGAGGTTTCAATCAGCCTGATGTTAGTCACGGAGGATGGACACAGTACAGTGGTGACTGTGTTTTCAGGGCGACTGACGGCGACAGTGCGGGGACCTAGCCGGCCAGTGCCCTCCGCAGTGGAGGACAGGGGCGATGGAAAACCCACCTTGTGCTTCACCCCTCAGGAAGATGGTCTGGTCCTTCTGCTTCTTCTTCTTGTTCTTCTCTTGTTCTTGTTCTTGTTTTTCTTATTGTTCTAGTTCGTCTTGTTCTTGTTCTTCTTCTTGTTCTAGTTCTTCTTGTTCTGTTGTTGTTGTTGTTCTTGTTCATGTTCTTGTTTTTCTTGTTCTTCTTGTTCTTGATCTTGCTCTTCTTCTTGTTCTTCTTGTTCTTGTTCGTGATCTTGTTCTTCTTGTTCTTGTTCTTCTAGTTCTTGTTGTTGTTGTTGTTGTTGTTGTTCTCCTTCTTCTTGTTCTTCTTGTTCTTCTTGTTCTTCTTGTTCTTCTTCTTCTTCTTGTTCTTCTTCTTCTTCTTCTTCTTCTTCTTCTTCTTCTTCTTCTTCTTCTTCTTCTTCTTCTTCTTCTTCCTCTTCCTCTTTCTCTTCTTCTTCTTCTCCCCCTCCTCCTCTTCTTCCTCCTCCTTCTTTTTCTGTTTCTCCTCCTCCTCCTCCTCCTCCTCCTCCTTCTTCTTCTTCTTCTTCTTCTTCTTCTTCTTCTTCTTCTTCTTCTTCTTCTTCTTCTTCTTCTTCTTCTTCTTCTTGTAAAAACAAATCAAAGCGCTTGCATTCAGCCTTTTCTTACACACACACACACACACACACACACACACACACACACACACACACACACACACACACACACACACACACACAACCAATAACAGTTAACAGTATCAACGAAGTAAAATGTGCATACACTCGCACGCACACACGTGATAGAGAGTAAAGATATGAGTTCATGTGGGAATGGAATTGAAGACCTCTTGCATTCTAGACACTTCGTACCACCGATCTGCATGCATTCATTGTTTTCTCTTTTTTTTAAGGGGGGGGGGAGGGGCAGGATAGAAACCTTACTATTCCCAATCTCTGCTTAGGCAGCTGTAAGCGTGTTGCCTCACGGATGGGTGACCGATCGTGCGCCTTGGCTTCAGTACAGTCCCCCCAGTTCACCCAGCTGTCAATGGGTACCTGCCCTCTTTAGGGTCAGGGAAGGTAAAGCAGCGAGGGAGAGGAGATGGGCGCCGCCCTCAATATGCTGGCCCCTAGAGAAGCTGAGGTCTCTGACACTTGCTCCTCAAGGAAACAGTTTATGAGAATACATTTACATCAGATTTGTTTTCTTGTTGCCATAAACGCGCTTTCCATCAATATACTACTAAAATAAAAAGAACAGATGAAAAAGATTTACAAAACTGCATGTACACGAGGGAATGGATGTAAAAAAAAAGCGCATGAGTGCTCATTCCATTATCCTCGGTATAAAAAAAGATTTTTTTTTAAAAAGCTGTCATTTTCTCACCAGGCAAGCACTACATTGACGTCAGTTGGAACGGAAGCTCTCTGCCCCAGTCTCCATTACTGGCCTTTGCCAGCAGAGAACCACTGACCAACGGCTACAGCCACGGCCTGCCCCCCTGTCTACCTCGCTCACCGCATGCCCACGTCAGTTTTTGTCTCTTTGGGATGTTGTTGTTGTTTGTATTTGTATTTTATACCACTTTATGTCACAGCAGATTTCTGTGCGTGAAATTCGGGCTGCTCTCTCTCCTCGGGGAGAGCGTGTCGCCACAAGTGCAGCGCCTATCCATTTTTTTCTTCTTTTTCCTGTCTGTAACTGTATTTGTTTCCTTATCAGAGTGGCTTTTTTCTACAGAATTTTGCCAGGGTCAACCCCCTAGTTGCCGTGGGTTCTTTTACGTGCGCTAAATAATGATGTGTAACACACGGGACCTCGGTTTATCGTCTTTATCCGAAAGACTAGCGCCCAGACCACCATTCAGGGTCTAATGGATGGGGAAAAAGTTTTGGGCCCAAACTGTGTAGGAACCATCGAACACTCCGACCCGGACTTTTTGCTTTCTAGGCAAGGCGCGTTACCACCTAGACCACTGATCCACTGTTGTTGTTGTTGTTGTTGTTGTTGTTGTTGTTGTCGTTGTTGTGCGTTCCCCAGCTTAATCAACACTCTAGGGATCTGTCACCCAGAATGTGCACTCTGACTCACTAATCCCACCTGGGAATCACTGTGAAATTGAAATTGCGCACTGAATGAGAAGTTTGCGTATATGACTGCTTTTTAAAAAAAAAAAGTATCTCGCCATATAAGCAGCCATACTCCGACTTCAGAGGATTTTTTTTCTCTCCTTTAAAGGAGAGTGCAGGTTGTTATGTTAAGAGCTTGTCATGGCTGAAGGCAAATCTCAACACAACGTTTTACAACATATCAACATTTCAGTGTAGGCCTTGGCAGTTATTAGTTGACATCAATAACTGACACAGCTTTTGGCCTGGGCTACAGACTTCACATTATACCTGTGATATACACTCCAGATAATATTTTCATTATCATCATCATTCAAAAATACGTGATTTTTAAAAAATATAATTACTTGCTTCCAATGTCAGATTTGTATCATCATCATCATCATCATCATCATCATCATCATCATCATCATCATCATTATTGTTATTGTTATTATTATTATTATTATTATTATTATTATTATTATTATTATTATTATTATTATTATTACTATAATGATTACTATGATTGTTACTATGATTATTATTAGTATCATCATCAAATCAAATCAAATCAAATCAAATCAAAATTATTATTATTATTGTTGTTGTTGTTGTTGTTGTTGTTGTTGTCATTATCATCATCATTATCATCATCATTATCATTATCGCTAATATTATTTTCTTAAATTATTAGTATTATTACTATTATATCCTCCTCCTCCTCCTCCTCCTCCTCCTCCTCATCCTTATTAATTTATTCACTAAAAAAATTTAGAACTGAAAACAGCTTTTTTTTTTTTTAAATGCTCACAGTGCAGGGTACCCAGTGGACGGAGAGAAGGAGATCATCCCGCTTCACGTGAACAAGGAAAAGGCCATCCCCTTTGACGCCACTATGGCCGAGCCGGGTCAGCATTTGCATTTATTTATTTATTTTATTTTTTATCTCTTTCTTTTATATCGAGGATAATGGAATAAGCACTCATGTGCTTTTTTACATCCAGTCTCCGTGTGCATGCAGTTTTTGTACATCGTGTCATCTGTTCCCACCGGCACACGATAGCCTACTCTTACGAAAAGCGAAACAGGATTTGGTTTAAATAATTTTTTATTCAGATTTTTGAACAAACATTGAAAACAACAGCATTCAGGAACCATAGCAACAACAAGCAAGAAACAGGATTTAACGTGTGCACAAGATGTTGTGCGTGCGTTCGCACACGGGGCCTCGGTTTATAGTCTCATCCGAAGGACTTTTGGGGTGAGTGGAGTCAGCACTGATGTGAACTCCATCAGTGGATGATGTGGTGTGTACATCTTGGTATTGGTGTTAGAGTTTGGCACAGTTGTGACAATGTTAGTGTTATGGATCCCATGTACTGATGTTGTATGTATGTTTTTAAAAAATGTTTTTATACCACTTTAGATCACGGCAGATTTCTCCGCGTGATATTCGGGCTGCCCTTCCTGGGGAGAGCGCGTCGTCACAAGAGCAGCGCCACACAGTATTTCAAAATTTTTTTTGTTATACTTTTCCTGTCTGCAACTTTATTTTGTTTCCCTATCAGAATGGCTTTTTACTACGTAATTTTGCCAGGGACAGCTCTCTTGTTGGCGTGGGTTCTTTTACGTGCAGAAAATAATTATATGTAACACACAAGACCTCGGTTTATCGTCTCATCCTTAAGATTAGCACCCAGACCATTATTATTTAGCGCACGTAAAAGAACCTACGGCAACAAGGGGGTTGTCCCTGGCAACATTCTGTAGAAAAAAAGCCACTCTGATAGGGAAACAAATATAGTTGCAGACAGGAAATAAAAGAATTTCCAAAATTTATAAATAAATAAATAATAAATAAATAAATAATAAATAAATAAATAAGATAAAAGATTTCGTCAGTATCAGCAGTAGGAGTGACAGTGTTGTTTGTGTGGTGTGACAGGACAGATGACAGCCTCGGTGAGGGGCCCCACCAAAGCCATTCCTACCAAGCTGAAAGACAGCAACAGCCGCAAACCCACTCTGATCTTCACCCCTGAAGAGGAAGGTACGTAGGCTACGTGTTAGACATCTTCTTCCTCTTGTTGTTTGTTGTTGTTGTTGTTGTTGTTGTTGTTGTTGTTGTTGTTGTTGTTGTTGTTGTTGTTGTTCTTCTTCTTCTTCTTCTTCTTCTTCTTCTTCTTCTTCTTCTTCTTCTTCTTCTTCTTCTTCTTCTTCTTCTTCTTCTTCTTCTTCTTCTTCTCCTTCTTCTACTTCTTCACTTCTCGTCCCATGCGTTACACATCACTATTTACGGCACGTAAAAGAACCCACGGCAACAAGGGGGTTGACCCTGGCAAAATTCTGTAGAAAAATGCCACTCTGATAGGGAAACAAATACAGATGCATGCAGGAAAAAAATGTGTAGGCGCTGCACTTGTGGCGACTCGCTCTCCCCAGCAGCCCGAATTTTACGCAGAGAAATCTGCTGTGACATAAAGTGGTACAAAATAATCCCACTGACAACCAGTTGTCTGTTTTTTCTTCAGTTTTTGCTTGACTCAGCACAGCTCTAAAGATACAGCAATATACCAGGGCACGCAGAAACGGGACACACCACACCACATCCCATCCCAACTCATAACACCACAGCACACCAAAGTACACTATACACCAGACCACACTACGTGGCACCTCACCCCACCCCACCCCACACCACACCACACCCCGCACCACACCCCACACCACACCACACCACAACACACCGCAACACACCTCACCAAACCCCACCCCACCCCAACCCACCCCACTCCACCCTTCTACATACACCTCGCCCCACTTCATAACACACCACACACACCACACCAGACCACACCAAACCACCCCACCCTACCCCCCACCCTACCACATAACCACATAACACCACACCAGACAACACTACTCCTCACCCCCCCACCCCCACCTCACCCCCCACCCCACCACATAACCACATAACACCCCACCAGACAACACTACTCCTCACCCCCCCCCACACCCCCCCACCCCCACCCCACCCCACCACACACCCCACCACATAACCACATAACACCACACCAGACAACACTACTCCTCACCCCACCCCACCACACCCCACCACCCCCCACTACCCCACCCCACCACCCACCACACTCCACCCCTACCCCACCACACCCCCACACACCCCACCACATCCCACCCCCACCCTACTAACGACTGCTTCACTGGCTGCCAGGTAAACACGACATCCATGTCAAGTGGAACGGACGGCCCATAGCCCAGTCTCCCTTAGTGGGGTACGCGGCACCCGCCCACTCTCCTGCCTATAACGGCCTGCCACCCGTTTATCTGGCCGGCTACCACCCCAGGTAAGACTGACCACACAGACACCACACCACACCTTGCGCACACGTTACGTCCTGTTCCGCTTTTCGTAAGAGTAGGCCATCGTGTGCCGGTGGGAACAGATGACATTTACAAAACTGCATACACACGGGGACTGGATGAAAAAAAGCACAAGACTGCTTATTCCATTATCCTCGATATAAAAGAATAAATCAAATCAAATCAATCCCGTCCCAGCTCATAACACAACGGCACACCATAGTTCACCATACACCAGACCACACTACGTGACACCTCACCCCACCCCAGCACAGCACAGCACAGCACAGCACAACACAGCACTGCACAGCACAGCACAGCACAGCACAGCACAGCACACTCCAGCACAGCACAGCACAGCACAGCACAGCACACTCCAGCACAGCACAGCACAGCACAGCAATGCACACTCCAGCACAGCACAGCACAGCACAGCACAGCACAGCACAGCACAGCACAGCACAGCAATGCACAGCACAGCACAGCAATGCACAGCAATGCACACTCCAGCACAGCACAGCAATGCACAGCACAGCACAGCACAGCACAGCACAGCAAAACACAGCACAGCACAGCACACCACAGCACAGTATTGGGCAAATTTGGGATCAGTTGTTTGATTGTATTTATTTTATTTTATTCTTTTATATCTTTAGGTAATGGGATAAGCACTTATGTGCTTTTTTTTACATCCAGTACCCGTGTGTATGCAGTTTTTGTAAATGTCATCTGTTCCCACCAGCACACGATGGCCTACTCTTACAAAACGCGGAACAGGATTTAACGTGTGTGCAAGATGTTCTGCGTGCGTTCGCACACACGGGGCCACGGTTTACAGTCTCATCCGAAGGACTTTTTGGGAGAGTGGAGTCAGCACTGATGTTAACTCCAGGAGAAAAATCTCCTCGAACGGGAATCGAACCCGGGTCGTCAAATCGCGAGTGCAATGTTCTGACCACTAGACTATCCCGTCCCACTAGTATACACAGGGAAGGAAGGTGGTGGGATGGTTAATGAAGACTTTCGCCTGCCAGCAAGTAGACTGTGGGGTTCTGGGTTCAAGTCCCAGCCTTGCCTTTTCTTTCCATTTTGACGAAAAAAATCGAACTGAATGTCAGAGTCATTCGGATGAGACTATACACCGAGGCCCCGTGTCCGAACGCACGTAGAACATCTTGCACATAGGTTGAAAACCTGTTCAGCCTTTTGGAAGAGTAGACCATTGTGTGCTGGTAGAAGCGGAAGACAACAAAATAAGAAACCAGCATGCACACAGGTATCGTGTTTAGACATCATCCCTGAGGAAAAACCGGGGAGTTGAGTCCCCAGGGCGGTTCAGGGATGTACAGGGCAACGTTCTGGTGGCTCCTGCGACGGTACTGGAACCATTCGTATCGGTCATTGCCTTTCCAATGGATCATTCCAGTGGCGTGGGAGAGGGGGGGGGGGGAGGGGGTCTGCTGCATGGGTAACAGTTTGCCCTCCATACTTACTTGCCCAGACTTAACGCTCTAGAGCCTAGAGCGCAAATCCATAGTATTCCGAGACTGACAAATACCTACATACACAAGTAGGGGTGTTGATAATGACTTTCACGTACTAACAATCATAAAGCAGAAATGAGTAAGAAAGAGAAGGGGAAGATGATAATAATGATGATGATGATGATGATGATGATGATGATGATGATGATGATGATGATGGTAATAATAAAGAGGATGGTTTTTCTTTTTCTTACAAGTTAAAAAAAATCTTTAAAGTGAAATGGTTATAGATCTTCAAGTTGATGTCTATAAATGGTTATTGATTGATTGTGTGATGTATAGGTTGAATGCAAGCGCTTTGGTTTGTTTTTACAAGATATAGCGCTATATAAATTCCATGAATTATGATGATGATGATGATGATGATGATGATGATGATGATGATGATGATGATGATGTCCAGAGTACGTCAGACATGTATTGATTGCGAAGTCTCCATTATGGTAATGACACCGTGTGAATCTTTGATTTGATTTGATTTCTAAAAAAAGAAAATAATTTTTCGATCTCTTTTCTCGCTCATTTTCATGACGTTGGCAGGAAAGTGTTGATACAAACAAACAAAACAAAACAAACAAAAAAACCCCTTGTTTTGTGCAGAAGCGGAAAGCCCTACGACTCTGAGAAAGATATCATTCCCTTGAAAGTCAACCATCCTAAACAACTGCCTTTTGACGCCTCCGAGGCTCCTCCTGGTGAGAATACACACACACACACACACCACACACACACACACACACACACACACACACACACACACACACACACACAAACACAAACACACACACACATACCCTTACCGCACGCAGAACATCTTGCGCACGCGTTAAATCCTGTTCCACTTTTCGTTAGAGTAGGCCATTGTGTGCCGAAGGGAACAGATGACAATATTTACACAACTGCATACACACGGGGACTGGATGAAAAAAAGCACATGAGTGCTTACCCCACTATCCTCGATATAAAAGAATAAAATAAAATTAAAAAAATCACCCACACGCGCGCGCGCGCACGCACGCATATGAATATACGGAGGAAAAGACGAACTTGAGCATGCACACACATACGCACGCACGCACACACGCACACACGCACGCACGCACGCACGCACGCACTAGAACAGTCCACAACACAACTATAATACAACACAGCACAGTAGAATACAACACAGTACAGTAAAATGCATAGTTTCAATGCCACGTGTGCACGTGAATACAAGTTGTATTCGTCCCCCGAAGTCACAATGCAGCTGCCTTGA
>CM060347.1:36519136-36521636 GCA_030674155.1 Stramonita haemastoma | reverse complement strand
GAGAAAAATACTGCTGTACACTTAGGATATCCAAGCAGGGAGAAAACATTATGCAGCTTCTTCAGAAAATGGGAAACAGAACAAGTGTACATAAACAGGCAGACATAGGATAATTCAGGCATGGTACATCTCCGCGATTTCGCGGAAATCCGCGACAAAGAAAAAAAAAAGAAAAATAAGGAAACCCACAGAGAAGCAGTCAAGGGATAGGATGCAACGCTTCCATGCCCAGTACTTCCCTTCTCTTCTTTACATCCTCAGTCTACTAGGTATCTGTTGACAGAAGGGTGTCGGTTGCAGCTGGGTGGGGGTGGGGGGTGGGGGGGCTTTCACTGGCTGCCTTCAGCATGTATGGGGTCAGGGAGCAATGTTTACAGTATCATAACAATCGGCAGGTGACCAGCTTGCCCTTTCTCTTTCTTGGAAGGACTGGCGCTGTCTGTGTCTGTCTGTCTGTCTGTCTGTCTGTCTGTCTCAAACACACTCACACACACACACACACACACTCTCTCTCTCTCTCTCTCTCTCTCTCTCTCTCTCTCTCTCTCTCTCTCTCTCTCTCTCTCCCTCTCTCTCTCTCTCTCTCTCTCTCTCTCTCTCTCTCTCTCTCTCTCTCTCTCTCTCTTCCCAAGCTGGATCATCATCCTCCAGCTTCATCTGGGGGACCAGCAACCTTGGAGATTCAAGAACCCTCCAATAACAATGTATCCTTTGTTGCTGATCACACCCAGCCACTGACTGATGTAAATTTACAGCCATTATTTTCTGCCCCAAGGGCTCCACCAAATTTCCGCCCTGTACTAAAACAACCAACCTTCATGCACTCAGAGTATCCCCCTCCTAAATTTCCAGTTCAATGTCAGTTTCCTCCTTATGGTCTCCAAGATAGAGACCATATTTCTAGACTACCTTCTTTTCCTTCAAACCCTGTTGCCTCACATTACTACCCCCCTGTACCCTTTGGTCATTCAAACCCACAGGGTTGGCTATCCAGCAATCCTGCCCATCAGTATGCACAGCAATTGATTAACTTAGCATCGCAACTGGTATCTTAATGAGATGCTAGGTTTTAAGTTAAACGCTGATGGATAAAAAAAAAAAAGGGTGGGTTGGGGACATGGCGGTCATTTTAATTTTAAATACTCTTATTGAATTCCTTATCAATGTGGTTGTCTCATGTCTAATTGAGTGTTGAAATCATAGCAGGAGACATTTGGTTACTTTTTATGCATGTTGTTAATAATATCAAGGAAAACTTTCTAGTTACTTAAATTTATTAGTGTCTTAGTTTGTCTGTTTTCTCCTGAGGCCCTTGGTATTTTCCTTGCCTTTTTGTACAGTATTAAATTTATGATGATTCTCACCTGGTGGATCAATTGTGCCAGCGGAATCATGGACTGGGGACACTGAAGAGATTGTTGCAAATCTGAGAAGAGATCAAAGGAAAGGAACGTCTTTATCGCAGGAGAAAGCTTTTGTATTTTGAACATTACAGACTGCCTTGAGTATGCAGGTTACTGAAGCGTGATTGTTTTTTGGGGTTTTTTGTTCTTTTCTCCAGTTCAGAATTTGGTTTTTTGCTTGTTGTTGGAGTTTGGGTGAATTTTGTTTTTGTTCTTCCTATTAACATCTCTGTTTGCTCTCTGCTAATTATATACATATCTTTTGTGTGCACTACACTTTGCGCATATATGTACAGTTGGATGTTTTGAGTATTACTGGTAAGCTTTGACTGTTCGTGCCTGCTTTGTATTTGATCTAAATTCTATTGTCTTATAATTGCTAGTTCAAGAATCCTTTACATACCCAAAATACAGGGTCCTTGAGGTTGTGCTGATATTTTCCATCTCTAACAACTATGACTAACAATGTCAGTACTGATAAATGGTTGAGCAAATTTGGATTAAGAATAGGCTACCTGAATATATGTCATCTGTTAAATAAAGTATCTGATATTTCTTCTATTCTGTCTAATTCAAATGACCACTTCCATGTTTTTGGCTTTTCAGAGTCTCGTTTATCTGATAAAATTGCTGACAGTGTAATATCAATTCCTGAATACAACATTATTAGAAAAGATGCTAAAGCAAAACTTGAAACAGGTTTGGTAATATATGTACATAGGTCTGTTAACTACACTCAGGTTAATTTTTCTGATAAATATAATATCGAATGTGTCTGGTTGAAGGTTCAATTAAAGGGAAACAAACCTATTCTGTTTGGATTTCTGTACAGAAATCCTAGCGAACGGGTCAACTGGTTTGATCGTTTTTGTCTCATGATGGACGAGGCATCAGATTACGCAACTGAGATAATTCTGCTTGGCGATTTTAACATTGATCTAATTAAGCCACATGACAAATGGAAACTTACATTTGAGTTATATAATCTATCCCAAATGGTTGACACTCCAACCAGAAAAACATTCCATTCAGAGACACTAATTGATCATATTTATACCACCAACCCAGCTAATATAGTTGAAATGTCTGTACCAGTT
>CM060347.1:36501636-36506636 GCA_030674155.1 Stramonita haemastoma | reverse complement strand
TTAGACGTGTGTGTGTGTGTGTGTGTGTGTGTGTGTGTGTGTGTGGTGTGTGTGTGTGTGTGTGTGTGTGTGTGTGTGTGTGTGTGTGTTGTGCCTGCGTGTGTGCCTGCGTGTGTGCCTGCGTGTGTGCCTGCGTGCGTGTGTATGCGTGCATGTATGTGTATGTATGTTGGTTTTTTATGTATGTGTGTCTGCGTGCCTGCCTGCTTGCCTACCTACCTGCCTACCTACCTACCTTACCTACCTCCCTACCCTCCCAGGAGCGTTCCACGTGAAGATGCGCAAAGCCAAACAGCGCGAGAAGCTGTACCAGTGTTTCTACGACCCTGTGGAGGCGGGCATCTACACGGTGGACATCCAGTGGTCAGGGCAGCACGTGGAGGGGTCGCCCTTCACGGTGCATCTGGCCCACAGTGCCGAGGAGCTGCTGGACAGCAGCAGGCTGAGTGGTGACCACCCCCACCCCCACAATGTGTCCGGGGGGCTACAGGAGGTCATCTGCACAACTCCTCCTTTTTCGTGGACAGCAGCAGCTACGTAGGGGGCAGGGACCACGAGTTTCTCTACTAGGGATAGACAGCGTCTGGGGGGGTGTTTTGTTGGGGGGGGGGGGGGGTTGTTGGGGGGGGGGTGTTTTGTTGGGGGGGGGGGGGTGTTTTGTTGGAAGTTTTGGGGGTTGGTTTTGGTTTTGTTTTGAGTTTGGGAGAGGTTGGGGATTTTTTGGGGAGTGGTGGAAGTTTTCGTTGGTTTTTGTTTGTTTTTGTGTGGTTTTGAGTTTGGAAAGGTTTGGGGTTTTTCTACTAGGGACAGGTTTGGGTTTTTTGGGTGGGGAGTGTTGTGGAAGTTTTGTTGGTTTTTTTGTTTTTTTTTGTTGTTTTGTGTTGAGTTTGGAAAGGTTTTGGTTTCTCTACTAGGCACAGGTTTGGTTTTTTTTTGGAGGAGTGTTGGAAGTTTTTTGTTTTTTGTTTTGTGTTTATGTGTGTGGTTTTGAGTTTGGGAAGGTTTTTGGGGTTTTTTGGTTGTTATTGGAGTTGGAGTTTGTTTTTTCGTGTGTGTTGTTGTGTGGTTTTGAGTTGGGAAAGGTTGAGTTTTTTTTTGGGAGTGTTGGAAGTTTTGTTGGTTGGTTTTTGTGTTTGTTTCTCTACTGGGGAAAGGTTTGGTTTTTTGGAGGAGAGTGTTGTTGGAAGGTTTGTCAGTTGTTTTGTTTTGTTGTTGTGGTTTTGAGTTGGGAAAGGTTGGGGTTTTGGGGCAGAGTGGTGGAAGTTTTGTAGGTTGTTTCTCTCCTAGGGACAGCTTGGGGTTTTTGGGGGGAGAATGTTGTTGGAAGTTTTTTTGTGTGTGTTTTGTTGTGGTTTTGAGTTTGGAAAGGTTTTGGGTTTTTGGGGAGTGTTGGAAATATTGGAGGGTTGTTTTTTGGGGGAGGAGAGTGTTGTTGGAAGTTTTGGGGAAGTTGTTTTGTTGTTGTTGTTTTGTTTTGAGTTTGGAAAGGTTTTGGGTTTCTCTACTAGGAAAAGGTTGGGGTTTTTTTTTTGGGGGGGGGGGGGGAGTGTTGTGTTGGAAGTTTTGTTGGTTTTGTGTTTTGTTGTTTTGAGTTTGGAAAGGTTTTGGGTTTCTCTACCAAGTAAAGGTAGGATTTTTTGGGGGGAGAGTGATGGAAGCTTTGTTGGTGTTGTTGTTTTGAGTTGAGAAAGTTTTTTTTGCTTGTATTTTTGTTGTTGTTTTTGAGTTGGGAAAAGAATTTTTGCTGTTTTTTGTTTTTGGTTGGAGTTGGAGTTTTGTGGTTTTGAGTTTGGAAAGTTATTTTGCTGTTTTTGTGCGGTTTTTTAGTTGGAGTTTTGGTTTGTTTGGGTTTCAAGTATAGAAGATTCTTATTTTCTGTTTTTCAGTCAGAGTTGGAGTTTGTTTTTTTTCTTCAGATGAGACTTCAAGACTTTTAAGAATTTTATGTCGAGAAACCCCTGCTTGTCTGAAATTTAATGTTAGAATTATTTGATGTGGGTGCTCCTATTGCAGCCTTCCCACGCCAAAGTGTAATCAATCTTCAAATAGAAACCGGGCAGACACGTAAAGAAAACGGATTTTATCCCAGTGTAATTTTTACGTTTAAAAGTTTTTTAAAAGCATTTTACATTTTTTAAAAATACAAATTTGGTTTTCTGAGTATCGCTGTTATCTGTTTATTGTTGTTGTTTTCAATTTTATTTTGTTCACGTTTTTTTTTGAATTTCAGTGTCTTTTGTTCTGGTCAGTTTCAGAAAAGTTTGTTTTTTTCTGTTTACAGTTTTCTGAGTTAAAAAAAAATAGTTGTAAGGTGAAGAGGTGACTTTATAATTTTTGTGTTTTATATATACAGTATCATAAGAATCTTTACTGTTTTGAATTTCCTGAATTTCACAGCCCTCCCAAAAATTACGTAATTTTGTTTTTTTCAAGTCTTTTGTTCACAGTTTTGAAAACTAATGTGATGGTGCGGTTAGTAGATTACCTCCCATGCGATCAGGGCCCTGTCGCAGCGTCGTGTTTTCTAAATCGGGACACAGCTGCGAATTGTGCGATGCTCTGTTTCTTTTGGTGGTGGTTGAAAACCTGTTATTGCACACGCTGTGTCTCCATAGCTTTCTTTCAGTGGTCACATCCTATTTGTCAGTCCGTGCCCACCCAAATATTGTACAGAGAAAGCAGATGAAAGATTTTCGTTGTTACACCCAGATTGTTTTAAGATTTTAAAGATTGATGTGTTTATTTGTGTTTTTCTTTTAAGTTTTCTTCTTTGAATAGTTGTCTTGAGTAAATATTATTCTGTCATTTTGTTAGTTTTCTTAAAGTTGTATCTCCCACGACTACATAGGTTATGGGAACGCTTTTACTTTAACCTTTTTATTTGGAATCTAGGCATATTTTTTTCCCTGTGTTATATATGTTGAGAGTTTTTCTAGTTTTATGCGTTAATGTTTTCAAGTGTTGTATTCTGTTTTAGGGAGTTAGATATATTTTGTTGGTTTTCTTTTTTTTTGTTTGTCTGGATTTTTTCCACATGTTTCTGTAAACCTGTTTACAATTCGTGACTTCAGTTGTTTGACTTGTATCGTTTCGGAGTCTGGGGAATTAAGGTATGTTTGTTCCTGTGTTATATATGTTTGGAGTTTTTCTAGATTTATGTGTTGATATGTTCAACTTTTGTAGTCTATGTTTGGGGTGTATACATATATATATATATATCCACCCTGAACATAGTTTGGCTTATATATATAATATATATATATATATATATATATATATATATATATATATATATATTATATATATATATGTATTGTTGGAATTCTTCTTTTTTTTTTTAGCAAAGCTATCAATTTTTATGTTAAGAGTGACTTTCTCTACGCGGTATTTTGACTGTTTTAACTTTTGGCGTTTTTTGTGTAAGTATATTCATTTGCACTTAGAAAAGCCCTCTGGTCATTAAATCAAAATACTGCTTGGGTGGATGGACATATGCTTTTTTCTTTGTAAGTGTGATATTTTCAATATCATTGATGTTTTTTTCTGCAATATGAATAATCACAGTATCTATAGTTATGTAGTTTTCTCAGCTGTACAGTAAAGATGACTCAAACGTCATATTTGTTTATATTTTTGTTGTTACCGCATACCGGTTTACTTGTTGTTATTACTTGCTGGTCACATAGTATAAATCACGATCAAAAGCATAATGTATTCACTACTGTAGGTAATATGACAGAAAATAGTTTGCATGGTTTTATAAATTTTTTATTATCGTTTTTTTTAAAATGTAGTGTTGTTCTGGTTATACTGCTTTTATTGCAGCTGCAGTTTTGGCTGCGGTTTTTGTTTCTGTTCATTTTGTTTTGTACCAATCTTTAAGAGACAAACATTTTCTTGTAAATGTTGCATATTACAGTTGTGATCATAACCATAGTGAGTTTGGGTACGAAGGTATGTTATTTATTTTTATGCAGTCATAAACTGGCACAGTTATTGCCGTAACTTCGTTATTATACTCATGTTTAATTATTGACGGTGGTGTTTATATTTTTAACGTTATGTTATGGAAACATTAGTATGATACTGACCTCTGTATCTGATAACTGTCAACAAAATTAATGATACACAATAACTTAACAACATACTCACACCCCAGGCGATGATGAATTAAAAAGAAATAATAAACATGGCCTATGTGCCTTTCAAAGGATATGTATCATTTCTTTATTCTTTGATATCTACAAGAGTTTTTTTTTTCGCTTTTGCTTCTAGATCACATAGTGACTTTTGATTACATATGAAAATCATGTAATAAGAAAATTTGAATTCTTTATCCTATTTAGGAAAACACACACACACACACGTACGCATGCATGCACGCACGCTCGCATGCACAAACGCGCGCACACACACACACACACACGCACGCGCGCGCCCCACACACACCTACACACACACACACCAACACACACACACACACACACCCAAACAACACACACACACACACACACACACCTACACACACACACACACACACACCACACCACACACACCTACACACACCACACACACCACCACACACCAGCACGCACCACCCCCACACTCACCCCCCCCACCCCCCCCACCCCCAACAGGGTTTTAAGTATAGTAAAACTTAAAAAGAAATATCCCCACTAATGCATTTTTATTTTCTGCCTCGTGTTCTACAACATTCCTATTTCACTGTGCCCGCGCCACTCCACCCCAATCTCTCCGCCCTAGCCGTAAAAAACTACACCCTCCATGTCGACGAAACTCTCAGCTTAGAAATTTATATAGGTGAGCTTCATCAATGTTAGGCCGCCGTAGGGCCACCAGCCAGATGGGCCCTGCACTATTGCTGGGTGACTTTTGGGGTGTTGAGTTGTGTTTGTTCTGAATCAACATAGGCAGGAAAACCACTTACAACCCCCCCCTCCCTACTGACTGCGATAGTTTTTTTTTTTTTAATATTATTT
>CM060347.1:36499206-36501536 GCA_030674155.1 Stramonita haemastoma | reverse complement strand
TCAATTTCTGAAGAAGAAAAAAAAAACAGTGGGCCTTCTACCCCAATCTGCGAGGTTGAATATTAGAAAGGCAAATTTGTTAGCCAACTGGCGAGTATGAAAAACAGCTACTCGACCTTGTCTTCAAAGTGTCTAATAATCACACCTGACAAATTGTGAGTATTGAAAAAACACCTTTGATTAAAGTACTAATCAGATTCCTGTGCTTTTTTCCCCTTGCTGATCACACTGAATGGTGTTTTCTCTTTCCAGACCAATTTCTATGTGGACCATGAGTCTGACCCCGATGAAGACTTGCCCAGTGTTGTGTGTGACATGTGTGAGGAGGACAACAAGCAAGACGCCACCCACACCTGCCAGCAATGCCAGCTCAACATGTGTCGCACCTGCCGACGCTGCCATGAAATGTGTACACGTGACCATCACGTGACGCCTGTTAGTCTTGGTCAGCCAGCAAAGCAGAAGCAGGAGAAGAAAGGGGTGTGTCTGATTCACCAGGATCAGGTCACGTGCTTCTACTGTCGTCAGTGTGATGTCAGCATCTGTCTGCACTGTAAGCTGACGTCACATGAAAGGCACGAGACAGTTGACCTGGTCAGTGCAGCTCTGCAAGCCCGGGAAGAAATCCTGTCTCTGATTCCTACTGCTGAAGAACAGGTGAGAGAGAGATTTGATTTGATTTATTCTTTTACATCGATGATAATGGAATAAGCACTCTTGTGCTTTTTTACATCCAGTCCCCATGTGTATGCAGTTTTGTAAATGTTATCTGTTCCTACTGGTACCGGCCTACTCTTACAAAAAGTGAAACATGATTTAACGTGTTCGCAAGATGTTCTGTGTGCGCTCGCACATGGGGCCTTGGTTTAAAGTCTCATCGAAAGAGAGAGAGAGAGAGAGAGAGAGAGAAGAGAGAGAGAGAGAGAGAGAGAGGAGAGAGAGAGAGAGAGAGAGAGAGAGAGAGAGAGAGAGAAATCAATCAATCAATCAGATTCTTTTACTTAAAGTTTAAAGAATAGGTATCCATGTGTTTTTTACATCCAGTTCTTATTCTTATCAGAAATAAAATAACATAAAACAACTGCTGATTAAACAACACACAAGATGATGATAATAATTAAATAGCAAAAAACACATACACAGAGAAGTAAAATAAGCAATCAACAATCAAAAGTTGATTATGATACAAAGAGGCAAATAAGTAAGTAGCAAACAAGAAAACATAACGAGTTGAACAACTGAAAATCATCATCCCACCACTATCTATCAAAAATAAGTTGTATAAACCATAATAGTTTAGTAAACGGCAAAAAACTTTAACCAATGTATTCATTATAGAAAAAATACTATGGATAGCGAATTACATAAAGCATGTGTCCCAGATTAAAAAGAAAGGACAAAACAAAACAAACAGCAAAATATCCACATAGCATTACAAAAAAAGCTGGATGACGATATATGCACACACACACCAGGCGCACATGCCCACGCATACACACACACGCACGCAGGCACACACGCACGCACGCACGCACGCACGCACACACACACACACACACACACACACACATACACACACGCATGTGCGCAAACACATACACAAACATGCACGAACAGACTCACACACAAACAAACACACAAACAGACACACACAAACACACACACACAAACACACACACACACACACACACACACACACACACACACACACACACACACACACACACACACACACACACACACACAGGCACAGGCACAGGCACACACACACACAGCACACATACACGGGTACTAATGCACAACTGATTGCATATCATACATTGATAACTGATTCACATAAAGATACTTATAGAAAACTATTGTTTATTGCAATACTTATGTTAAAAAAACAACAACAAACCCCAGAATCTGAAGCTAAACTCTGTGTGTGTGTGTGTGTGTGTGTGTGTGTGTGTGTGTGTGTGTGTGTGTGTGGTGTGTGTGTGTGTGTGTGTGTGTGTGTGTGTGTGTGTGTGTGTCTAACAGCTGCAGGTGGTGGAGATGGCCATCCAACAAGTGGATCGTCAGGACCGTCAGCTGACACGTTACGCACAGGAAGTGACGCAACAGATCCAGGCACGCTGTGACCTGCTGGTGACGTGGGCCAGGCAGTCACGTGACCGGCTGGTGGAAGAAGTGTCAGCGAAGGAAGCCTGCACTGGTGGTCAGCTGCAGGTGCAGAAAGCCTCCAGCACACTGACCCGGGACACTCTCTCCTCACTGCTGTCACGTGCTGCACGTGCTACTGCTGCTGACCCCGATGTGCTGCTATGGAGGAAGGAGCTGAAGGC
>CM060347.1:36479206-36486706 GCA_030674155.1 Stramonita haemastoma | reverse complement strand
TACACTGCCCCCCCCCCCCCCTCTCCATCATCCACCCCTTTGACTGGCTGGAAGGTGAACAGGTGGGGCTGGAGTTGTAAGGTCCACCCCAGGGAATGACAGTTATTGTGTGAGTGTGTGTGATGCAGGTACTGGAGAAGCTCAACCCAGCAACCTTAGCTGGCCAGCAGCAGTACATCAGGCTGACACTGTACGACACTGCTGCACTGCTGATGTGGGGCTATACTAGTTCTTTGCACACACCTGATGCACTGCTTTTGTGGGCTATACTAGTTCTTTGCACACACCTGATGCACTGCTAATGTGGGGCTACACTAGTTCTTTGCACACACATGATGCACAGCTAATGTGGGGCTAAACTAGTTCTTTACACACACTTGCTGTACTGCTAATGTGGGGCTATACTAGTTCTTTACACACACATGATGCACAGCTAATGTGGGCCTATACTAGTTCTTTGCACACACATGATGCACTGCTGACATGTCATTATACTTTTTTATTTTTACACACCTGATGCACAGCAAGCTAAAACTAACTGGGTAAAAGAAGACAGTCACAAATAGCACAACATGGGCTTTTTACACATGAACAAGGGACCAAACCGTGTGCAAAAAATATTCTGATCTGTCCAGGTTGTTTCCCTTGGATCTTACAAAATAATGGGCGAAGTCCCTGACTAGTGTTGAACAAACGTATCAATGAGTCTCTGTTTAAATGTCGTAGACAGTTTTTGCCATCCCCAACACACTGCTGCAGCCAAACAATGTTAAATGCAGTGAAGCATAATGGTTTTCTTATTTTCGAACTCCACAACTGTTTTCCAGAGTTCTCTACATGCAACAGCATTTGTTCCACCTTGTGTGGTAATGGTGCATTTTTCATGTCTAATGATTTAAACCTAAATCTTGTGCAGGCAGTGTATGAATTCACATAGATTGGATATCTACACAAGTCTACACATAAAATTTTATTTGGTGTTTTGGTTGACGCTAATGAGACTCATTTGCATGCCATCATGTGAACTTTTTCTTTTCTGTTCTAAGTGGTTTGTTCCCCATACTTTTGATGCATTTAGTACATTATACACGTATGACATGATTGATATCTTGTATACCTTTAAAAATTTCCCCAGAATCTGTGGATTTTAATTCACACTGTTGCTGCAGAATCAGTGCAGCAAAGAATAATTTGAAATATTTGTGTCCATATGTTGAAGGATTTTTAAGTGTGTATGTGTGCACGCGCATTCAAATTCAAAATACTTTATTATCACTAAAACAGAGAAGATCCGGTGGTTTACAAACCATGCATAAAAACAGTAAACATGTAAAAATTATATCAAAGAGATATATAGCACAACCAAGGTCGTGAACATCATCATGCACCCATCACATTATAAAGAGCACCCACACATTAATCAGCAATACCTTAGCCAGTTATAAACTCACCTGAGGAAAATCACAAATATTCGTGTGCTGTGGGCACCAGTAGGCCTATGCCCACACATCCAAACTCACACACAGCTCGTGCACGCTTACGCGCGTGTGCACACACACACACACACACACACACACACACACACACACACACACACACACACACACACACACACACATACACACACACAACATCGCAAACAAATGCATGCATTTTAAGACATAAACAAATTGTTATACCATATTCTATGATAAAATAAATTAATACCAATTAAATTAGTACTCTATTCTATTAAGATATTGAACACAATCTATTAATGTTGAATGATTGAACAAATATCAATGAACTGAAATACTTTGTCCAGTTTAGATTGATAAAAGATAGCCTTTCCATGCTTCAAAATTTTCCATCCCTTTTCTCCCTAAGCATCTTTGTGTGTGTGTGTGTGTGGTGTGTGTGTGGTGTGTGTGTGTGTGTGTGTGTGTGTGTGTGTGTGTGTGTGTGTGTGTGTGTGTCTGTGTCTGTGTCTGTGTGTGAGTGTGTGTGTGTGTGTGAACGCGTATGTGTGTATGTTGTGTGTCTGTGTCTGTGTGTGTGTTTCTGTGTCTGTGTGTGTGTCTGTGTCTATGTGTGTGTGTGTGTGTGTGTGTGTGTGTGTGTGTGTGTGTGTGTGTGTGTGTGTGTGTTTGTGTGTGTGTGTGTATTTGCGTTTATGTGTGTGTGTGTGTGTGTGTGTGTGTGGCGTGCGTGTGTGTGTGTGTGTGTGTTTGCGTGTGTGTGTGTGTGTGTGTGTGTGTGTGTGTGTGTGTGTGTGTGTGTGTGTGTGTGTGAGTGTGTGTGTGTGTGTGTGTGTGTGTGTGTGTGTGTGTGTGTGTGTGTGTGTGTGTGTGTGTGTGTGTGTGTGGAGTACTGTGTGTGTCTGTCTGTGTCTGTGTCTGTGTCTGTGTGTATGTGTGTATGTGTGTGTCTGTGTGTCTGTGTGTCTGTGTGTGTGTGTGTGTGTGTGTGTGTGTGTGTGTGTGTGTGTGTGTGTGTGTGTGTGTGTGTGTGTGTGTGTGTGTGTGTACAAACATGCCCACGTGTGTGGTTGTGTGTGTGTTATTTTATTTATTATCTTTTTTTTTAGGAGAACTGAGTAAGAACTTATGTGCTTTTTTTTACATCCAGTCCTCGTGAGTATGCAGTTTTGTCAATTTTGTCATCTGTTGCCATTGGCACAGGATGGCCTACTATTCTGAAAAGCATGAGCCCTTTGAAAATGTGCACAAGTTTTTATATGTGTGTTCACACATGGGACCTTGGTTTATAGTTTCATCCGAAGGACTTTTGGGGAGAGTGGAGTAGGAACTGCTGCTAAGAGGAAAAAGTGTATGTGTGTGTGTGCGTGCATGTGTGCATGCCTGTATGCGTGCACGCACCTGAGCGTGTGTGTGCACGCGTGCGTACTTGCGAGTGTGCATGTGTGTGTGCACGCGTTCGTGCGCACGTACGTGCGTGTGTATGTGTGTGTGTGCGTGTTGCATGCATATTTACATGCGTGCATGCGCGCGTGTGTGTGTGCGCACGCATGCATGTGTGCGTGCGTGTGTGTGTATGTCTGTGTGTGTGTCTTCGTGTGTGTGTATGTGTGTGTGTGTGTGTGTGTGTGTGTGTGTGTGTGTGTGTGTGTGTGTGTGTGTGTGCACTTGCAAGCAAACTTATCCCCTGCCAATCAGCAGTCTTTGATGCAATTCAGTGGAGGGCATACCCGGGTGGTGCTCGGTGCTGTAGTAGTTAGTGTAGTGATGGTAGTGGTCGGTGTAGTGGTCGTGGTTGTAGGCGTTGTAGTAGTTAGTGTAGTGATGGTAGTGGTCGGTGTAGTGGTCGTGGTTGTAGGCGTTGTAGTAGTTGGTGAAGTTATGATAGTGGTCAATGTAGTGGTCGTGGTTGTAGGCGTTGTAGTAGTTAGTGTAGTGATGGTAGTGGTCGGTGTAGTGGTCGTGGTTGTAGGCGTTGTAGTAGTTAGTGTAGTGATGGTAGTGGTCGGTGTAGTGGTCGTGGTTGTAGGCGCTGTAGTAGTTGGTGTAGTTATGATAGTGGTCAATGTAGTGGTCGTGGTTGTAGGCGTTGTAGTAGTTGGTGTAGTTATGGTAGTGGTCAATGTAGTGGTCGTGGTTGTAGGCGTTGTAGCAGTTCGTGTAGTGATCGTAGTGGACGGTGTAGTGGTTGTGGGTTGAGTCGTCGTAGCCGCTGCACACATATACGTTCTGCAAGGAGCTCATTCCAAATCGTCACCCGCGGGGTTATTTTTGTAGCAATACGGTTCCGTGTGAAAATCTGCTGTATTCATGGGTAGCGGGGAGCCCACGGACACCGAATGTCGCCAGAGATTAAACATATCCTCGTTTGCAGCGGAAACGACTGGCACGCACGCGTCTCTGGTTAGTGCGTCTTTGAGCTCACGTTTAATGTTGGTACACAACTTAACCCTTGTACGCAAGGAGTCTGAGCGCAATAATCTGTAGAACAGTTTATACCGCCCCAACCTGCTATGCACAGCTTGCAATGGGTTCCTGCGTAACGCGCCGGGCACTGCACACGCCCGCTCCTGAGCACGTGCCACCGTTTTTACACGGATTGGTGGCGCATAGATCAACAGTCGTTTCACAAATCCTTCCCATGAACCCCGCAGCGTACGACATTCGAAATTGACGTTGTCTTGTCTGGGTGCGCAGGATCCACTGTTTAAGAAGGGTGAGCTATGGCAAAATTCCCATTGATCGCAGTTTGGTCCAGTAGAGGGTAGTGCACAAACACGTGTACACTGATAAATCTACGGGGGTTGACACACTCCCCTGTTGGAGCAAGGGTTGCTGGCGCACGGATGTGGGGTAATTGGGTAATTGGCATACATCACCGTCATACCCAGGCTGGCATTCACAGTGCCCTTGATGTTTGCATGGGTTGGGCGCGCATAAAGTGTAGCCGCAGTTTTTCTGGTCTATGTATTGGGAGTCCCACGCATTGACACGAGTAGTCGGAGTTGTCCGGCAATGCAACACAATTGGCCCCCAACAAACATGGGTTGTTTGTGCACAGGTCGAGTGATGAACAGTCCGCACCGCTCCATCCACCCTCCCACACGCATTCAACTCCTGTATCCAAGCTGACGCACGTGCCGTGAATACCACACTGACGTGACGGATGAACACACGTCATAAACGTTGCAAAGAGGGCCTGTGAAATCTCCATTGCACTGGCATATGTCCGGGCCATCTGGGCTGTTGCCGAATGAATCCGGTCCTTGGGAGGAAGGGACGCACATCCCCCCCTAGCATTTGTTGTTTATACACGGGTCTTGGTTAAAGCACTGTTGTCCCGTCCAGGGATCCTGGCACATGCAAGTCTGTTGACCGGAAATATCCTGGGTGCATTGCGCTAAAGGGTTGCACGTAAACGGCATGATGCACTCAGCTCCTAGATTTACGCTAGACAAATCTCCGGAGCCCCCACTCCCATCTTCTTCTTCTTGTCGAGGTCCTCCGCACCTGGTAGATATAAAATTGTGGGCGTTTATAGCTGGGAGCTTGGTAACCATCGTTCCAGCTGGTCTGGCACTGACCGTTAAAGTTAAAGTCTGTCCCGAGCCATAAGGCTCATCAGGCCGGTGCTTATCCCGGTTTCTGTGGCGTTAAGCGACTGAGAGTCATAGACTCCCCCCTGGATAGGACGCCAGTCTATCGCAGGGTTAACCCCCAACACAAGGTTGGTACCCCTTTTACACCTGGGTGGGGTGAGAAAATAGCTGTAAAGTGCCTTTTCCAAGGGCACAACGCCATAGCGGAATAGCTGGGATCGAACCCGCAACCTTTAGATTACGAGTACAACGCCCTAACCACTAGGCCACAGCGGCGGCTGGCACTGACCGTATCCTGGTAAAATTGCTCACTGCATGAATAGCTCGATTGGTTGGTGCACGGCATTAACAATCCCCATATATCGTTATTGTAGATGGCTATAAGACCGCCAGTAGCATCTCGGCAATCTGGTACATATTCGCCGCTGCTCGAGGATTTGATTACTTTAAACGTTTTTAAAGCATTTGAATTCCTTTGTATAGGAAGCTCCAGGTCCGCGGCTATGCTTATGACGGGATTGGCGTCGTTGGCGTCAGATAGCTGCATGTATAAAACTCCATCGGTAATCTTCAAGCATAGGTTTTCTGTGAGGGAAAATTGTAGAAATCCATCAATTCCTGTTGAGCCTGACCGCCTCCTTTCCCTGGAATACCTAAATAATGGCCGTGATCTATGGCTTGGGCATTGGAATCGTAGGTGCTGTTGTTGATGACGTCTAACATAGGATTAGGCATTTCTCCCGGGCTCAACTTGCAAGAAAATATTGGATTAGAGCTATGTTTTAGCTGGGGACCTTCGCTGATCCCCAATGTTTTCACAAAAACGGGTGGTATATGGAAAGCAAGCTATACTTAGTCCCACAGGGAATAGACAAGCACAAAACCTTCTGGGCGATCCAGGTAAACTGGTTGAGGGATGTTGGAGCGTGCCCAATTTGCACCAAATGAGTTTTGTCCACGCTCTGCCCCAAAGAATCCCCTACTGTGTTGTGCGCCATTGCCCATAGAGCCGTGACTAAACCGTTGCCTGGTGTTCCAGTACATAATGGGTGAATATACCAGTCGGGCACTGTCCCTACCAAGCAAACTTTTACACCTCCCACAAAAGCGTGGTTCCTAACGATGTATAGTCATTTACCAGGATAATACGGAATACACATGGGTAAATCCGTGTTATGGGGCGTTACTGAGCGGTGCCGTGGCAGGATAGGCTAGCTGAATCTCCTGATTGGGGATTAGCTATGCCCAAACAGTTGGGTTCCTTCAGGATCAGAGTAATGGGCCCTATACGCGTTGCCTCCCAACCAACAGAGCCTTTCGGGCGGGCTCAGAGCAAAAAAGTGAACAGAAGGGAGCATAGGATGGAGATTATTTTGATCAGAAGACTAGCATCCCGGTCTGTTAGGTGCAAAAATCCCATTGAAATGCCCCGGGGAAAGACTCAGGATCGTTTTCTGCAATCGATAGTACTTTTGCAGGGGAGTATTCACGTCTTTGCAAAAAATTGCGGTGTTTTGAGTGGGCCAGATGGAGAATCTGAACATTTCCTGCTTGCACAGCCTATACCTTGCACAGAACAGGGGAATAATGAATATAGCCCTGCATGAACCAAATCGAGCCATAATAGCTCACCCCGTGACTTACTATCACGTTGCCAGAAAATCCCGAAATAACTTTAGGATCGATAAAAGCACGGCCCCCCATCCCACGGAATGGTGACAACAGGATCGTTTAGGTCCATGGACATGTAAACTGGTGTATCCTCAATGAACACTAGGGTGTACAGCAGTATATGGAAAATTTGGCAGATTCTGGTGAAGCATACACATTTGTTGTAGGGATTGTTTCGTTATTCGTCATCTCCTGACATGCATCGACAGGAGGCGTTATGGCGCACTTAGGCGAACACTTGCCTATGGAAGAATCCGGAGAAGACGATTGATCCTAGAGGAGGTAGGTTTACCCATAAAGGCAGGTGTGAATAGGCACTGCACCTGGTCATAAGCTCCATTATTCCCCACTAGAAAGGGTTGATTCGTTATGGCTATATTGTCTGAGCCAATAAAAACGTGCTGTTCCCTGTTGTTTAGATTGAACACGCCCACGCCCCTTACATCCCTCACACCTATTAGAACAGATCTTTTTCCAACCAGCGGCTGGCCTAATGTGGTGGTGATGGTGGTGGTGGTTGGATTCAATAAAGGACTCAATAAAATTTGCTTCAAATGCTCTGGTTATTCAGCTGCAGCAAATCCGTATGCATTTCGTGGTTGTTGTTGGGGTGTGTCATGTGTTGGAAACAAGTCTTGTCCATAGCATAGTTGCCTAGACACACGCCAAAAAGCACACATATGGCCTAAAAGAACAACATGGTTACGGTTCATTGGAGAAAACCCACGCAACGTACAGATAATATGCTCCACGCCTGCATATCTTGAGCTAGA
>CM060347.1:36466706-36469206 GCA_030674155.1 Stramonita haemastoma | reverse complement strand
CTGCCCCCCCCCCCCCCCACCCCTCTACCTTTCTCCACCGTTCTTTCTCCCCTACTCCAACTCTTTGTATAATTAAAATTATGTTTCCGTCTCTCACTCTTTCTCTTATCCACAATTTTTTCTTTGTATGTATTTTCTCTCTCTTTCCCACTCCCTTAATCATTGTGTATCTGTTTCTCAGTTTCTATTCATGTTTCTCCTTTTCTGTGCCTAAACATTGTTTTCTCACCTTTCTGTTTTTGTTATCAATGTTTCTGTTTCTTATTCACTGTGTGTGCTTCTCATTATCCATGTTTCTGTTTCTTTTTCTCTGTGTGTGCTTCTCATTATCCATGTTTCTGTTTCTTTTTCTCTGTGTGTGCTTCTCATTATCCATGTTTCTGTTTCTCATTCTTTGTGTGTGGTTCTCATTATCCATGTTTCTGTTTCTTTTTCTCTGTGTGTGTTTCTTATTATCCATGTTTCTGTTTCTTATTCACTGTGTGTGTTTCTCATTATCCATGTTTCTGTTTCTTATTTTCTGTGTGTGGTTCTCATTATCCATGTTTCTGTTTCTTATTCTCTGTGTGTGTTTCTCATTATCCATGTTTCTGTTCCTAATTGCCATTGTTTCTGTTTGTTATTCCCCATGTTTCTGTTTTTATTGCCATGTTTTTGTTTGTCCTTTCCTGTGGTTTCTGTTTCTCATTCTGTGTTTCTCATTTATTCTGTTACTGTTTCTCTCTCAACACAGCAACTAGATATCGATATAATGTAGCATTTTTTGTGTGTTCCTTTCCCTGAGCTCCAAGGTTTACTAGTCATGAGAGTTTTGTATGTGCATACATTTTTGGCAACCATTAAGGTAGCCACATTCTGATTTTAGATATTATGTCTAACCACAACACCACTGTCCATGTGTGTGAGTTTTTTTGTTTTTGTAATGGTGTCATCCATTTTTACCAGCACAAATAGCATACCTACTCTTGTGAAAGACAGAATGGGTTTTAATGTGTGCACAAGATGTTCTACATGCATGTGTGAATAGTTATTGTTTGATTGCCCAGTTCTTATTGACCTGTTTAGAAGGAGAGGACTAGATATTTAAAAAAGATATGCCACTGTTCAAGAAGTTTTATATGACTCTCAGCAGTTCATAACATCAGTTGCTGAGGTTATATATTCTTCTCCAGTAAGACCTCTACTGTAGTTATATATATATATATATATATATATATATATATATATATATATATATATATATATATATATATATATATATATATATATATATGAGAGAGAGAGAGAGAGAGGGGGGTGGTGGTGGTGGTGGTGATGGTTTGAATGGGGGGGGTGTCTATATCACCAAGTAGTGAAGGACATTAAACAAAACAAAACAAACAAAACAAGGGGTTTGGTTTGTAGTCTCACCCAAAGGACTTTCGGGAAGTCTAGTCAGTACTGATGATAACTTCAGGGAAAGATCCCCTTGAACAGGTGTCTCAGTGGTGTCTCAAACATGGGTTCAGTCCCGGGCTGACAAGTGACAAGCACCATGATTTAACCACTAATGTCTCCAATCCACCAAAATTGAAATAAATCAATTTCTGAAAAAAAAACAGTGGGCCTTTTACCCCAATCTGCACCCCTTGAATATTAGAAAGGCAAATCTGTCAGTCAACTGGCAAGTATGAAAAACATCTACTCGACCTTGTCTTCAAAGTGTCTAATAATCACACCTGACAAATTGTGAGTATTGAAAAATCACCTTTGATTAAAGGACAAATCAGATTCCTGTGCTTTTTTCCCCTTGCTGATCACACTGAATGGTGTTTTCTCTTTCCAGACCAATTTCTATGTGGACCATGAGTCTGACCCTGATGAAGACTTGCCCAGTGTTGTGTGTGACATGTGTGAGGAGGACAACAAGCAAGACGCCACCCACACCTGCCAGCAATGCCAGCTCAACATGTGTCGCACCTGCCGACGCTGCCATGAAATGTGTACACGTGACCATCACGTGACGCCTGTTAGTCTTGGTCAGCCAGCAAAGCAGAAGCAGGAGAAGAAAGGGGTGTGTCTGATTCACCAGGATCAGGTCACGTGCTTCTACTGTCGTCAGTGTGATGTCAGCATCTGTCTGCACTGTAAGCTGACATCACATGAAAGGCACGAGACAGTTGACCTGGTCAGTGCAGCTCTGCAAGCCCGGGAAGAAATCCTGTCTCTGATTCCCACTGCTGAAGAACAGGTGAGAGAGAGATTTGATTTGATTTATTCTTTTATATCGATGATAATGGAATAAGCACTCTTGTGCTTTTTTACATCCAGTCCCCATGTGTATGCAGTTTTGTAAATGTTATCTGTTCCTACCGGTACCGGCCTACTCTTACAAAAAGTGAAACATGATTTAACGTGTGCGCAAGATGTTCTGTGTGCGCTCGCACATGGGGCCTTGGTTTAAAGTCTCATCGAAAGAGGAGAGAGAGAGAGAGAGAGAGAGAGAGAGAGAGAGAGAGAG
>CM060347.1:36456706-36459206 GCA_030674155.1 Stramonita haemastoma | reverse complement strand
TAAAATCTCTTTCTTTAGTTTTTCTTAGATGGATGTATTCTTTTCTAGCATTAGTGTACATTTGTCTTTTTTCTGTTTTATCCTCATTTGTTTTACAACGTTGAAATCTTTTTAATAATCTCTTAACTTCTTGTTTCTTTCTTTCACATTCAGCATCAAACCAGTCATTACATTTTTTTCTACCTTTTCTAACTGTTCTAACCATGCATGTAGCAGCTCCACATAACGCTTTAACAAAGTGATCTAAGCTATCATTTATATCTGTGTTTAATAGTTGGGAAGCTACTACTTACTTTCTTGAAATTCTGCACTATTAAGTTCTTGTTTATATACTTCTACAAAATCTTCTGACCATATGATTTTTTCTACACTCTCTTGTTCTCTGCTTTCAATACTAGTGCATTCATTATTTACTTTCCATGTTGTTTCAACAGGGAGGTGCCATGAATAAACACATTCTCCAATACACATATCAAAACATGATAATATTTCACTAGGAACAAGAAAATAGTCAATTACACTGCATCCATTAGGAGACACAAATGTATACTCCCCTTCCTTATCTCCCTCACAACAACCATTCAGAATCCCCATGTCAAACATAAAGCATAAATCTAACAAGGACCTGCCAAAATTGTTCATTGTGTCATCTTTAGAAGCACGCACACTAAGTTCATCATTCATACTGTCATACTCAACATCATCCAGATAATTTGACATGACTTCAAGGTCGGCTTGTTCTTGACCTGTCCTGGCATTCAAGTCTCCTACAATCATGAAATGAAAGTCATCTTTTTGAAAATACTGCAACAAGGCTTCCTCTAATAATATAACACCATCCTTAATTAGTTTTTCATTGTAAATAGGACCACCTTCTGGCACGACATAGCATGCTATCAAAATAACATCTTTTTCTAAATTAAATATACATTTGTTTACTTTAATAGCAACAGTGTTTTCACACTCTATTTTAATTTCTTCAACATATTTTTCTAAAGTCCTTCTAACTAACAAAAGCACTCCTTCAGAGTTCCTTCCATGATGGGAAAACTTTTGAGCAGGTACATAAAACTTTAGATAATCAAGAAAAACACCACTGTAATCGAAATTAGAGTCAAGAAAAGTTTCTGTGAGGCAAGCAAAATCAAACTTATTTACATAGTTTATAAAAGATACATCTTTTAATTTACTGTACAAGTTTTCTACATTATAATTCAAAAATGTGTATTGACATGGATGGCCAGGCCTGTCCTAGGTCTTCCTCAAGCTGCTAGGGCGCTGACTTCTGCGACAGTTTTTGTTGTCACTGGCTGTTTTGCCGCGAGCAGACGACTGGCGCGGTGGGTTACGCAGGAAATCCCGCATACCCGTCTGCTGGTAGGACAGAGGCCCGTCACGTGCAGCACGCCCCTCACCGTCAGCAGGACACGCCACGTCACAGCGGGGGGAATCCCCGCCAACCGGCGCTGAGCTGTGGCGTTCACCTCGCGGAATCGCCCCGTGGCTGCTATGGAAACGCCCGCCCGTACTGCCTTTGGTGACGTCACGCCTGTAGTGGTCTCGTTCTGTCCATGTCCCAAAGCGAGAGGAGGAGGGAGAAGGGGGCCTGCCGCTGGTCGTCTTCTGTCGGCTGCCAGGCGTGGGGCCACCCTCTGACGTCACACGCCTTCTGCCAGTGAGGAAAGGGGAATCCCCATGTTGACTGGGCTGAGAGGAGGGGACAGGGGTGGAGGACTGCTGTGCACCCCCACTCTCCACCACCTCTGCGTAGGATCGGGGGTCTGGAAGGCTGGGCCCGATCACCATCTGCCCCCTGTGGAAGTAGGCTCTCTTCCCCTCTCTGCGTGCTGCAGCCACCATCTGCGCCTGGGCTCTGGTCAGGTCGTTGGCCACCCTGACACCTTCGTCTTGCAACTTCTGCCTCAGGTCTTTGTCAGTCAGGATGCTCATCTTGTCTCTCCACCTACTGAACTTGGCAATCATAGGCCTGGGCTGTCCATCTCGTGCCTGCCCTGTACGATGTGCTCGCGCGATATCGTCCACAGTCCAGGTCTTCTGGTCATCCACACTATTCAACACGTTGATGACTGACTGAGCACAGGAGTCGTGGGTCTCTCTGGCAGTTTGCTGTGGAATGCCAAACAATCGCAAGTTGTCTCTCCTTGAAAAGTCTTCCAGTCTGTCGGTGTCTGATTTTAGCTGATCAATTTCTGACTTCATGCTCCTGATGGTATCATTCAGTTGTTGCACCTCTTCTCTGTCTTCATTTCTTTCTTCAAACAGCTGGTGTATGTCTTCTGTCATTTCTGTGACTGTCCCTGCCAACTCTCTCTGATCTCTTTCCAGTCTGTCACATCTTTGATTGATTTCTTCACATTGTTTCTTTACTTGCAGAAGTTCATTCTTGATTTCCCCTAAATCACTTCTGATGACGCCAGTTTGTTCTGTAAACTGCTGCTGTATATTTTGCATTATTGTGCTCATCAGATCGCTGACATCA
>CM060347.1:36439206-36451706 GCA_030674155.1 Stramonita haemastoma | reverse complement strand
TTTTACGGTAGTAGTATGTTAACAACAAGAAGAATGATGATAATAATAATCATCATCATAATAAATAGAGTGGAGGGGATAGCTCAGTAGGGGGGAGTGCTCACTTTTCCACAGCCAATGTTAAGCAGCATGGAGCCTGGTTACCAGTTGGATGGGTGACCCTTTGCGCCCCTTGGCTACAGTACAGTTCTCCCAGTTCACCCAGCTGTATATGGGTACCTACCCTCTTTAGGGTTAGGGAAGGTGAAGCAGTGAGGGAGAGGAGATGGGCGCAGCCCTCAATATAGCTGGCCCCCTAGAGAAGCTGAGGTCTCTGACTCCTTGCTCCCCTACAACCACACAGGTTATGGGACACCTTTACCTTTTTTACCTTTTAGCATAATAAAGTCATCATCATCAACATCGTCTACATTGTTGTGTTGTGTGTCTTGATATGTTATGTGTGGTGCCTTTAGTTGTGTTGATCGTTAGAGGAACAGCGGTATTCTTTAGCAATACTGATAAGGATTACATTTCCTTTTCAGATTAGTTTTCCTTTTCAGATTAGTTATTTTTGTAAATACCATAGCAGATGTCTGATTCATGTTCTGTGCACACGCGCGCGCACACTCACACACACACACACACACACACACACGCGCGCGCGCGCGCGCACACGTGTGCGCAGGCACACACACATAAATGTTAAATGAATTTGAACACACACACACACACACACACACACACACACACACACACACACACACACACTGGTGTCTATGATGTGAAAGAAAGTTACGTATTATTGTATGACGTTTCTGTGCAACTCTTTTTTTTCCCCTAATGTCGTTTCCTGAGTCTGCCATTAGTCTCAGCTGCCGCAGAAGGCAAAGACATGGCGAGCGTTTGAGACAGAGATCAGGCTGCTGACTCTGCTCTTTTTATACTTGTAGTGTGTGTGTGTGTGTGTGTGTGTGTGTGTGTGTGTGTGTGTGTTCAAATTCATTTAGTGTGTGTGTGTGCACATGTGTGTGTGTGTGTGTGTGTTGTGTGTGTGTGTGTGTGTGTGTGTGTGTGTGTTTGTGTGTGTGTGTGTGTGGTGAGTGTGTGTGCCTGTGTGTGTGTGGGGGGGGGGGTAGGTATCGGTTTATGAGATGAATTTATAGTGTAAGAAAATGTATGCCTACTTCTCATCAGTGCCTGTAAAGATGCTTTGGATGTGATTTTGATTTCAGATAAACTGTCATTTCCATGGATGTTTGTAAAAAATACTTAGAATGTGTTGTATTGTATTGTATTGTATTGTATTGTATTGTATTGTATAGTATACCACTTTAAGTCACAGAAGATTTCTCTCCATAAAATTTAATTCGGGCTGCTCTCCTCAGTGAGAGCACGTGCCACAAGAGAAGTGGAACGCATTATTTTTTCTTTTCCTCTCTGCAACTGTATCTGTTTCTCTATGTCATCAAACTATGAGATTTAGTGACTGAATATGAGTGATTATGCTGGCATGAGAAATATGGAAGACAACTATACGAACTAATAATACACATGACGATGTTAATCATTCTTTGAACGATAGTGTAGAGGTGAGGATGGCTTTGAACTGATCAATCATTAATATGATGTTGAGGAGGAGGAGGTGGAGGAGGAAGAGGAAGAGAAGGAGGTCGAATACGATTGTTATGATCATTATTATTATCATCATTATCATTTTTATCCACAATCAACATATGTCGAGATAATTTTCCTCCCATGATACAGTATGATTTGACAGATGATATTTGATGATTGTTCCCATTTGATTTAGGATACAGAGAATGTGTGCTGTTTTATTGACAATGCTTTATGTAGTACAGCACTAAGCTGTCAGTGTTGTGTTCTGAGCCATCCTTTCCTTGCTATTTCAAATCATGGGTGCTGCTGTGTGCTATATTCCAATAAACAATGGCTGCTTTCAGCTGTCTGGGTCTGTTGCTGTGTTGGGGTGAGAGAATGCCTGTGTGTGTTCGAAGTGCACAGAGGGACTGTGTGTGTTCAAAGTGCACAGCGGGACTGTGTGTGTTCAAAGTACACAGAGGGACTGTGTGTGTTCAAAGTGAACAGAGAGACTGTGTCTGTCCAAAGTGCACAGAGGGACTGTGTCTGTTCAAAGTGCACAGAGGGACTGTGTGTGTTCAAAGTGCACAGATGGACTGTGTGTGTTCAAAGTGCACAGAGGGACTGTGTCTGTCCAAAGTGCACAGAGGGACTGTGTGTGTCTGAGCTGGAATCCCACACCCTCTGTACTGGGGGGGGGGGGGGGAGGGGGGGAGGGAGGAGAGGAAGGAGGGAGGGAGGGAGGTGTAGTGTTGTGGTGTTGGGGAAGTAAAGGGCCAGGCTGCAAGGGACTTGTGTTTCACTGTAACAAGCCTGTAGTGTGGTGGAGGGAGGGAGGGGGGCAGGGGACTTGTGTTTCACTGTAACAAGCCTGTAGTGTGGTGGAGGGAGGGAGGGGGGCAGGGGACTTGTGTTTCACTGTAACAAGCCTGTAGTGTGGTGGAGGGAGGGAGGGGGGCAGGGGACTTGTGTTTCACTGTAACAAGCCTGTAGTGTGGTGGAGGGAGGGAGAGAGGGGGCAGGGGACTGTGTTTCACTGTAACAAGCCTGTAGTTGGTGGAGGGAGGGAGGGGGGCAGGGGAACATGAGGCCTGCACTCCCTGTGGCTTCCTGTGCCCTTCCCCTGTCACAGACAGCAGACTGGCAGGTCAGCTGACTTACACTGACCCCCCCCCCCCCTCACCTCCTCCCTCAACATACCATCATGTAAAAGGCAACAGATTTATTGGCGCTACTTTGTCTTAGAGAGAGAGAGGGTGGACAGGGAGAGAGAGAGGGAGAGGGGGGGAGGGAGGGAGGAGAGAGAGAGGGAGAGGGGAGAGAGAGAGAGAGAGAGAGGGGGGGGGGGGGGGGAGAGAGACAGACAGACAGACAGAGGGAAAGGTGAGAGATTGATTGATTGATTGATTGATTGATTGATTGATTGATTGATTGATTCTTTTATATCGAGGATAATGGAATAAGCACTCATGTGCTTTTTTTTTCAACCAGTCCCCGTGAGTATCACTCACTCTCACTCAGTCCCATGTCCCAAAGGACGTAGGGGGGACATGAGAGAAGACGCAACAGCGATCTTTTTCCATGCTTCACGATCCTGTGTGGTTAGTAGGAGATGTTGCAGGGGTTGGGCGGTCCAGTCTTTGATGTTGTCAACCCATGATTTCTTTTGGCGGCCTCTTCTTCTCTTGCCCTCGACTGTTCCTTGCAGGATGGTTTTTGCTAGGGTGTTGTGTCTTGTGGTGTGACCAAACCACATCAGCTTTCTCCTCTTTATGGTGGAGAGCAAAGGCTCTTGGGGGCCCACACGCTTTTTGATTTCTTCTTTCACATAGTTATTGGTCTTGTGTTCTTTGTATGATATTCTGAGGAGTCTTCTGTGGCACTTGTTCTCGAATGCTTGGATTCTCCTCTCTAACTCTGCTGTCAGAGTCCATGATTCACAGCCATATAGGAGGATAGATATCACGAGGGATTTGTAAAGGTGGTATTTGGTGCAGAAGCTGATGTTGTTGCTTCTGATAATCCTCTGGAGTCTGACTAGAGCACATGTTGCTGTCGCAATGCGAGCTTTCACTTCATTGTTTGATGTGCCATCTTTTGTTAGGATGGAGCCTAAGTATTTGAATTGGCTCACCTCTTCTAGTATTTCTCCATTCATCTTTATTTCCGTGATGTCATTACTCGCGCTGTTGACCATGATCTTTGATTTCTCTGTACTGACCTCCATGCCGTATGCGCTCGCTCGATCTGTTAAATTGTCTGTGAGGATTTGCAGTTCTTGTTTGCTGCTGCCCATGAGGTCAATGTCATCTGCAAATCTGAGGTTGCAAAGGGGTCTTCCACCAATGGAGATGGAAGTGTGGTGGTTTTGCAGTGTCTCTGTCATGATGTTTTCGAGGAAGAGGTTGAAAAGTACAGGTGAGAGAAGGCAGCCCTGGCGAACCCCAACCGTGGTCTTGAAGAACTCGCCCACGTGATTGTTTATGAAGACTGCACTTCTTGCGTTCTCGTACAGAGCCTTGATTACTTCAATTAGGCAGCTGTCAATGTTGAAGTGCCTGAGTACTTGCCAGAGGCCGTCATGCCATACCCTGTCAAAGGCCTTTTTGAAATCTATGTGAGTATGCAGTTTTGTAAATGTCATCTGTACCCACCGGCACACGATGGCCTACTCTTACGAAAAGCGGAACAAGATTTAACGTGTGCGCAAGATGTTGTGCGTGCGTTCGCACACGGGGCCTTGGTTTAAAGTCTCATCCGAAGGACTTTTGGGGAGAGTGGAGTCAGCGAGAGTCAGAGAGAGAGAGAGAGAGAGAGAGGGAGTAGGGGAGAGAGAGAGTCAGAGAGAGAGAGGGAGTAGGGGAGAGAGAGAGAGACAGAGAGAGAGAGGGAGTAGGGGAGAGAGAGAGAGTCAGAGAGAGAGAGGGAGTAGGGGAGAGAGAGAGAGACAGAGAGAGAGGGAGTAGGGGAGAGAGAGAGACAGAGAGAGAGAGAGGAGGGAACATCACAAGAGGTCCATGATCACTGGACGAGAAGAGAACAGAATGAATCTGCTTCCTGATCAAAGGAACACTCAGGGAAATTTTCAGACCCATACACTCACTTCACTCACTCACGTTGGCAAATGATAACCCACTCATTTTCATTTCAAAATAATGTCTGACCCCACGAAAAAAAATAAATTAAAAAAAAGTTGGGGTTTTTTTTGGGGGGGTTGATTTTATTTCAGAAATCTGCTTCCAAATACGTGTTTCCTATTTATGGATAAACACCCCTACTAAGCAGAAACATGGCAGATTGACTGGACAGGCATTGTACAACATTCTACGTCCATTTTTTACCTTTAAAAATCCTGTATTTTCCTTTTTTTTTATTACCTAGTTCGTAAACTTTTGCTTTCCACACAAAGAGCCACAAAAGACTGCTTTAAAACTGTGAAAACGCTTCTATCAAAATGTCTTACATACATAATTATCGTTGATATCTCAAACTTAAAATCTCTTGTTAATTTCTTTCCTATTTCTCTTCTTGTGGCAAAAACTAAAATATATAATAACTGGAAGCAATACTCTTCAACACGTACTTGTCTACAACAGAAACATGCATGTACCTGTGTGGGATGGGGGAGGTGGGGGGTGCGCGCGTGCGCGCACACACATACACACACACACACCTGTACAAACACCACCCACCCACCCAAGCACCACCCACCCACCCCCTATATACACTCTCTCTCTCTCTCTCTCTCTCTCTCTCTCTCTCTCTCTCTCTCTCTCCTCTTCTCTCTCTCTCTCTCTCTCTCTCTCTCTCTCTCTCTCTCCTCTCATGCGTGTATGCACACAGATGTGCACACACATATTAATGCACACACACATACACACACGCATGCGCGCGCGCATTCATACACAGACTCCAACATGAGTATGTCTACAAACTGGAAATGTTCATGTACATGTGCACACACTCGAACAGACACCCCCCTTCCTTACCACACCCCCTCTCCCACCCCCACCCCCCCCATAAAATGTTTATATATATATACATATATATATATATATATATATATATATATATATATATATATATATATGATATATATATATATATATTATATATATACCACTAATTCTCTCTCTTACACACACACACAACACACAACACACTACACATACACATACACACACACACACACACACACACACATACCACAACACCACCTACACACACAACACTACAACGCACGCCACCGCCCCACACACACACCTTACACACATACAACGCCACCGCCCACCCTACACACCACACACACCACACACATACACCACACACACACACACCACACACACACACACACACAAGCACGCACACACACACACGCACGCACAACACACACACACACACACACACACACACACACACACACACACCACACACAACACACACACACACACACACACACACACACCCGCGCGTGCGCGCGCGCTCCGAGTCAGTTACTGCCTTTGGGTACCAAAGCTCAGGTGTGCGTGACGTCGGGAGAAACGTCAGTCTTCTGAAAGCAAGCATGGTCATCATGATCATGATCATCCCACAGGAAATGTTATCAATTCGTGATGAAATCGGGGGCGGGATAGCTCAGTGGTCAGAGCGCTCGCTTTCCTCCCAGCCAGGTTAAGCAGCATCGAGTGTGGTTGCCAATTGGATGGGTGACCATTTACGTGCCTTGGCTACAGTACAGTTCCCCCCAGTTCACCCAGCTGTAAATGGGTACCTGCCCTCTTTAGGGTCAGGGAAGGTAAAGCAGCGAGGGAGAGGAGATGGGCGCCGCCCTCAACATGCTGGTCCCTAGAGAAGTTGAGGTCTCTGACACCTGGCTTCCCTAAGACCACACAGGTTATGGGACACCTTTACCTTTACCATGAAATTGGAGCAGTCACATTCATGTACAGACATACTCGATTCATGGAAATGAAAACAACTGCAAAAGATATGTATATTTCTATTTCTATATGTCTTGTTTTCTTATTTCATTTCTTTCTTTATTCATCTTATACCACTTTAAGTCACGGCAGATATCTCTGCGTGAAAATCGGGCTGCTCTTCCCGGGGAAAGCGCGTCGCCACAAGAGCAGCGCCACCCATTATTACTATTTTATTTTCCTGTCTACGACTGTATTTCTTTCAATATCAGAGTGGCTTTCTTTGAACAGAATTTTGTCAGGGACAACACTCTTATTGCTGTGGGTTCTTTAACGTGCGCTAAACACTTATGTTTAACTCACGGGTCCTCGGTTTATTGTTTCATCCGAAATACTAGCACCTAGACCACCACTCGTGATCTAATGGATTGGGGGGAAGTTTTGGGTCCAAACGGCGATTAAACAACAGCACACTTCCGACCGGGACTTTTCGCTTTCTAGGCAGGTGCGTTACCTCTAGACCACCGATCCACGCAGCAATGTAACTTTCTTTCGGACATGTGTTTCACGAGTGTCGTACTATTGTTCGTCACTATCTGTGGGGCAAAGTTCCCAGATTTTATCAAAACAGCCAACGATGTTAAGGACGTGTTGAGAACCTAGGGTGGTTTATCTTGCTGATACGCCTGGGCTTTAGCCTATCCCAGTTCTTGATTAAACCACTGACACTGGGGGCAAAAGCAAAGTGAGGCTGTATGATCAGCTGGTTTATCCCAGTTCTGGATTAAACCTCTGACGCTGGGGGCAACAGCAAAGTGAGAGGCTGTATGATCAGTGGCTTTATCCCAGTTCTGGATTAAACCTCTGACGCTGGGGGCAACAGCAAAGTGAGAGGCTGTATGATCAGTGGCTTTCTTTCCCACTCATGGAATTCCACTTTACAGCTTAGTCTTTAGTGATCAACTATGACTCTCTGACTAGGAAGCTTGACTTGCACAATCCTTATGTGCTGCAGCCCTGGGGGGTAGGTGACCTTTGGAGAACATCTCCAGTGCTGACTGTCCTTACGCCCTCTTGGCCGAGAGAGTGGGGGTGTTCTGTGGGCAAGGCACCCCCACTATAATCAAATTAATTTTCTGCCCCGTTTCCGAAACAGCAGCTGCCTCCTCTGCTGTTTTGGAAGTCATCGTGGAACATGACGGACAACTATATGACAAAATATGATTTGAAAACAAAAATGATGCGAGCATCACCAGTTGAAAGACTAGGGGCTAGTTGACCTTTGGAGAACATCTTCCACGCGGACTGTCCATATGCCCTCTTGGCCGAGCGAGTGGGGGTGGGTATGCTGTGGGTGTTACAGTTGTGACAGAGTTGATTTCTTTATTTGTTGTTGTTGTCTTTTTGTTTGTGTTTGTGTTTGTGTTTGTGTGTGTGTGTGGTGTGTGTGTGTGTGTGTGTGTGTGTGTGTGTGTGTGTGTGAGAGAGAGACAGGGGGGGGGGGGGGGGAGCGGAGATGGTGGTGGTTAGTATCACTATTTTCCCCGTTTTAATATCACATTAATTTTGAAGAAAACACGCTAGACGTTAGATAAAAGATTTATTTAGGGTAATATCGTTTGTATTACTACTCATCTCCTGCTGGTATCCTCTTATCTCTGTCTCTATCTCTCTTTCTGTCTCTCTCTGTCTCTGTATGTCTGTCTGTCTCCCTCTCTGTCTGTCTGTCTGTCTCTGTCTCTCTCTTTGTCTCTCTCTTTCTCTCTGTCTCTCTCTCCCTCTCTCTGTGAAACACATTATGACTGAATTCAGGTTTGGTACATTTACATTCTTATCGTTGTAAATATGTCAATTATTGTAAATTGATGTGTCGTTTATGTCACGACCCACTTGAAAATGAACTTCATTAAATATTTTGTCACAGAGAGAGAGAGAGAGAGAGAGAGAGAGAGAGAGAGAGAGAGAGAGAAGAGAGAGAGAGAGAGAGAGAGAGAGAGAGAGAGAGAGAGAGAGAGAGAGAGAGAGAGGATTCGGATATTTTATTCATAAAGGCCCCTTAGAAGGGGTTTACATACAATATAGAAACACACACTTTGAAGGTTTTCACAGATTGACATACCACGTTTACAACATACTGCACACTTCAAACACTTTGTTTTAATAAACAACAAGGTTGTTAGCAATTGTTTCATTAGGGATAGTCATCAACATGATTAATTTTAATGAAACTAGTTGTCGAAAATACTTTGAAGGAATCTGTTGTTCTCGCATCTCTTTTATCTCAGGACTAGACAAAACAAAACGCAGTTCATTTTCAAGTGCATCATGACATAATGGACACATCAAATAACGATCATTTTATTTTTAGATTTATAGCGATAAGAATGTAAAATATATATATATATATATATATATATATATATATATATATATATATATATATATATATATATATATCAGAAATACCAAATCTGAATTTACTCATTATGCGTTTCAGGTGTCTATCTAAGTGCAATGACAAATATACAGGAACACAATGCAAAGGGTTCAACATTCTGTACATTTCAAATCGATCACTCTCCTGAACATGTGAAGACCAAGTCTGCCATCTGCAATCTACCAGTCTTTGGCGAAACATATGAATAAACCCAGTTACGTCCCCTACACCTTGATTTTCCCATACAAAACCAAACCGCATTCATATAACTATGATTTTATACTCGATACCCAGTTTTTCTTACCGCTTGCATCTAAATTCATTAACATTTTATAAGCTTTACGTGGTAGTCTATGTGATTCCATTTTGTATTAGTTTCAGCCAGTAACGAATATACTTAACTATGGAAGTTAAACTATTTGACTACCTGTTAGTTTCCCCATACACTAAGTCATTAAGAGTTCGGATTGAAACGCCCAGAAATTTCTTCAATGCATACAAATGAAGAGAGAAAGAAAGAAAGAAAGAAAGAAAGAAAGAAAGAAAGAAAGAAAGAAAGAAAAGAAGAAAGAAAGAAAGAAAGAAAGAAAGAAAGAAAGAAAGAAAGAAAGAAAGAAAGAAAGGAAAAAAGAAAGAAAGAAAGAAAGGAAAAAAGAAAGAGAGAAAGAAAGAAAGAAAGAAAGAAGAAAGAAAGAAAGAAAGAAAGAAAGAAAGAAAGAAAGAAAGAAAGGAAAAAAGAAAGAGAGAAAGAAAGAAAGGAAAAAAAAGAGAAAAAGAAAGAAAGAAAGAAAGAAAGAAAGAAAGAAAGAAAGAAAGAAAGGAAAAAAGAAAGAGAAAAGAGAGAAAGAAAGAAAGAAAGGAAAAAGAAAGAGAGAAAGAAAGAAAGAAAGAAAGAAAGAAAGAAAGAAAGAAAAAAAAGAAAGAAAGGAAAAAAGAAAGAAAGAAAGATAGACAGACAGACAGACAGACAGACAGACAGACAGACAGACAGAAGACAGACAGAACAGAAAGGCAGGCAGGCAGGCAGGCAGGCAGGTAGGTAGGTAGGTAGGTAGTAGGTAAGATAGATAGATAGATAGACAGATAGATAGATAGACAGATAGATAGATGAAAAGAGAGAGAGAGAGAGAGAGAGAGAGAGAGAGAGAGAGAGAGAGAGAGAGAGAGAGAGAGAGAGAGAGAGAGAGAGAGAGAGAGAGAGAGAGAGAGAGAGAGGGAGAGAGAGAGAGAGTTTCACTTACCGAATGATTCTTTCTGTTCACCTGTCCTTTGTAGATGTGACCGTCAGTGCCTTTCACGTCCACCCTCTCTCTGTCAACGAATAAATCAATTAACGACTCAATCAATCAATCAATCAATCTGTGTGTGTGTGCCTGCGTGTCTGCGTGTGTGTGTGTGCGTACTTGCGTGCGCGCGCGCGCGTGTGTATGTGTGTGTGCATGGGTGTATGTATGTATCTTCTGTTTAACGTCTATTCACATTTCGTGATTTTAGACAAACAAAACAAGCAAACAAACAAACAAAAAACAAAACAAAACAAAACAAAAACCTGAAATAGTTAACAATAAACTGAAAAATGTCATTTAACAATGCTGAAATAAGAAACTAATCCTAACACTACAAAAACTGGATTATTGGACTTCTTTTCAACGCTAACACAATGTCCAACAGCAAAGAAGGTTCAGACAGAATCTGATCCAGAGACAAACTAGGTACAGCAGGCAAAAATGTTTTTAAATGTTCACAATTGAAAATGACATGACTATTTGTAATCTTCTCACCACAAATACAGTTTACATCTTTCACGTATTTTGTCCTGAATGCGTTTAGTTTAAATCTATAAATGAGGGATGACACATTTCTCCGATTATACCAACCAGAAACTTTGTTACATACTAAAGCATTTTGAAAATCTATCACATTGCTTGTGCGGCTATTATACGGAGAATAGCCAGACTCATTTATCTTCTTTCTAAAATGCTTCCAGCAAGCGTTTTGTAGCAAGTTATATCCCTCATGCAGAGATAAGGCAACATTTATTTCACAAGAATTATTTTTACACCTGGCTCCAAACTTTGCAAGGCAGTCAACTTTTTCATTAAAATAGATACCAGTATGTGAGGGAACCCAACAGAAAGTAATAGTGCTACCTCTTAAAATCAAAAAGTGTACCAGATGCCTGATTTCAGTGATGAGGTCTTTTCTTACTTTAGAAGTAGAATTGTTTAAAGCATGCAAAACCGATTTAGAATCGACACACATAAGGATGTTGAATATGTTTTTAGGGAAGTCAAGTACATGGTATAATGCCAACAGAATGGCAGTTAGCTCAGCTGTAAATATAGATTTATTTTTTCCCAGGTTGAAAGATCGTTCTATTTTCAATGATGGGATAATGAAAGCTGCACCTGTCTCATTAGTATTTAGAACAGACCCATCGGTATAGATTTTGAGATGATCAGGGTAAGTGGTTTGAATATGTTCCTTTACTAATGATGTAAGAATGTTAACATTGTCAACTTTTCTTACAGAAGAATAATTAATGTCAAAATGAGCTTTAAGCAGTTCCCAAGGTGGACAGGGAGCTGACTTTACCTCTGATTTAGCTACGTCATTTGGATTAAGTTCTGAATGTTTAAAAAGTGTAGAAGTATACGTGCTAATTGTGGTAAGTGAGCTAATAGTTCTTGCTTTTTCGGAAAGTGAAAGTCAGACTTTATCTGGACTTCTTTTTCAACATTGCTATCATTTGTTGTACTTCTTAGAACATATTTTGCCACAGCAAGTTGTCGATATTCATTCAAAGGCAGAACCCCTATTTCTTTATATGTGCCTATAGATGAGGCATGAGGTGGTACACCTAAAGCAAGTCGAAAAGCTTTACAATCAAGACTCTGGATTTTCTTAAGCAAGTAATTTGGAGCACTAAAAAAGACTTCTTGTCCATAGGACAGTCTTGAGTGCACAAGGGACAAGGATAGATGCTTTAATACAGAAGTATCTTGCCCCCATGGTTGTTTACTGGTAACTTTTAAGAAGTTAAGAACTTTTTTAGCTTTAGTTGCCAAGTATTCAATATGTTGATTCCACATTAACTTAGAAGTAAGGTATACTCCTAAAAATTTCACTGCTTGTTTGTATTCTAGATCTTCTCCATTAATTCGAAAATTAGGTAAATCTTGTGGGTCAACACCGTTGTTAAAAAGGACAAGGTTGGTTTTTTCAGGTGAAAGTGAGAGACCATTTTCAAAAAGATAACTACTAAGTTTGTCAATTTCTTTTTGATATACATTTTGATAGAACTTCAACCGTCTTTTGGGTGTTTTCTTTTTCATTGTAACATCCATCCACATGCATATGTCGTCAGCATATTGTACAAGAACAGCACTGCTTGATAAAAGTCTAGGAAGATCATACAATAAAATATTGAATAGATAGGGTGATATTACTGAACCTTGTGGGATACCCATGTGTGGTGATCTTGGAGTAGAATAACATGGGTGTGAGTGTGTGTACCTGCACGTACCGGTGCATGCATATGTGTGGTGACAGGGGAAAGAACG
>CM060347.1:36420291-36439106 GCA_030674155.1 Stramonita haemastoma | reverse complement strand
ACCAGAAAGGAGAAAAGGGGAGGGACAAAACAACAGGAGAAAGAAAGGGACAGACAGCCCGGGGAAAAAACAGGGGGACAGACGGAGAAAGAGGGGGGGGGGTAGGACAGGAGAAGTTGACAAAAAAACGGGCAGGTTAACATCCACACCCCGGCATCAATAAAACAAAACTTTTTTTATTTCTGTCACACAGTTTTTTTTTTTTTTCCCCTTTTCACCAAAAATCTTGTGTGCAAAACGCGGGGTTTTCTATAGCAACACACAGATCCCCGGGAAAACTGCACACTGCACAACACAGGGTTTCATAGAACACGACGGGAACCCCCACGAAAACTGCACACGGGCACAACAGCGGGGTTTCTATGAAACACGACAGATCCCACAAAAACTGCACAACAGCAGGGTTTTCTATAGCAACCGGGTTTTCAAAACATATCTTTGGAAAAAAAAAATTCAAGGACTTTTCAAACTTTCAAGGACCTCACTCTAAATTTTTTCCAGGACTTTCCTTTCAAACAAATAGTGCTTGCATTTTTAAAAAAGGGTCTACACACTTTCCAGCCAAAAAGGAAAATTCTACACCATTTTGGGCAAATTTTTTCTTCAAAAACAAAAATTTTTCCCTATTGCAGTTAACTGGGCTAAATCAAAAAAAAAATTGTTGCTAAGCCATAAAAGGGAAAGTGGGGCACTTAGCATAAACTTTCCCAATCAAATTGCCACCCCCATCTTTCATTCATAATTTTCTCTGCATACTGTTTTCTTAAAGTCTAAAAAAATTTTTTAAAAAAAAGTCAAATTTATGGGGTAAAGCTCCCTGTGAGTTACTTTACCAAGGAGCAAATAGTTTACAACAGTAAACATTCTTCCTCCTGGTTTAACAGGTTGGAAGGGGGGGGGAAGGGGCTGGAAAGAGGGAAAGCTGTGGTATTGCTGTGGACAAAATTTTCACTTTACAACAAAATTGTTAAAAACAGGGGATCCCAAATACATATGTGAAAAAGATGAAGAACTTGTGGTTGTGTGTGGGTGTGTGTGTGTGTGGGGTGTGGTGGTGTGTGTTTGTGTGTGGTGTGGGGTGAGAAAAGAGGAGAGATCTGAGAGAGAGAGAGAGAGAGAGAGAGAGAAGAGGGAAGAAGAGAAGAGAGAGAGAGGAGAAGAGAAAATAAGAGAGGGGGGGAGGGGGAGAGAGAGAGAAGAAAAGAACAGAGACACAGACAGAGAATTTTTGTGGTTGGGGGAAGCTATAAAAATAATTACATAAAAAAGTTTTGGGGTGGGGGCGTGGTGTGTGTGGGGTTTTTGTGTGGTGTGTGTTTGTGTGTGGTTGTGTGGGGTTGTGTGTGTGTGTGTGTGTTTGTGTGGGGTGTGTGTTGTTTGTGTGTGTGTGTGTTGTGTGTTGTGAGAGAGAGAGAGTGAAAATGAGAGCAGACAGCAGGAGACACAGACGACACTATAAAAAATAGAGGACAAGAATGTATGAGGAGAGGGGACAAAAGGACAGAGAGAGGAGAGAAAGAGAGAGAGTGTGTGTTTTGTTGTGTGTGTGTGTGTGTGGGGTGGTGTGTGTGGGTGGGTGGTGTTTTGTGAGTTTTATTTTATTTTTTATTTTATTTTTTTATTTTTTATATCGAGGATAACAGAATAAGCAATCACGTGCTTTTTTTCATCCGGTCCCCGTGTGTATGCGTTTTGTGAATATTGTCATCTGTTCCCACCGGCACACGATGGCCTACTCTTACGAAAAGCGGAACAGGATTTAACGTGTTGCAGATGTTCTGCGTGCGAACGCACACGGGCCTTCGGTTTAAAGTCTCATCCGAAGGACTTGTGGGGAGAATGGAGTCAGCACTGATGTTAACTCCAGGAGAAAAATCTCTCGACCGGACTGAACCGGGGTCGTCAAATTGCCAGCGCAATGTTCTGACCACTAGGCTATTCGTCCTCCATGAGTGATTGAGTGAGTGAGTGAGTGAGTGAGTGTGGTGTGGTGTGTGTGTGTGTGTGTGTGTGTGTGTGTGTGGTGTGTGTGTGTGTGTGTTGGTGTGGTGTGTGTGTGTGTGTGTGTGGAGAGGAGAGAGAGAGAGAGAGAGAAAGAGAGAGAGAGAGATCAAATCAAATCAAAAATTTTATTTCGAGATGGTACATTGAGTAAGCAATACATTTTGCTTTTTTTCATCAAGCCATCTAGCTAGCTACAAAAAAAAGAAAAAAACAAACAAACAAACAACAAAAAACCCAAACAAACAACAAAAAACCCAAACAAAACAAACAAAACCAAAAATACGAAATTAAAAAACAAAGAAACAAACAAATAAATAAAAATAATAATGAAAAAACAAAAATAAACATCCTCCCAAATTAAAAACAAAAACAACAACAACAAAACAACAACACTTAAAACAAAAAACAGACAAGCTAGAAAAAAAAAACCAAAAAATACCCAGCGAGCCAACAGCAAGTACAACCAAAAAACCCTACTCAAAAAATATTTAAAGAGAGAGAGAGAAGAGAGAGAGAGAGGGAGAGGAGAGGGAGAGAGATAGAGAGAGAGAGAGAGAGAGAGAGAGAGAGAGACAGACAGACAGAAAGACAGAGTGAGAGAAAGAGAGAAGAGGAAGGGGGGGGGGGGGGGGGGGTGGAACTCTCCATGAAAAAAGGGGAGGCTGTGGCTTGCTGACTGTTGTATTTAATTTAAAATAACCATTGCTCTCTGACCCCAAGGAACAGCCAGTGAAAGCCCCCCCTCCCCCCTCCCTTTCTGTCTCAATTGCCTTGTGACAAAACAAAGGGAAGTAATTACTTACCGGCATGGAAGAGTTTAGTTCCCGTGAACCTGCTCCTTCGTAGGTTTCTTTTTTCTCCTATTTTTTTTTTCTTCTCTTTTTTAACTTTTTAAAAATTTCCACGAATTTGCAGTGAGTACCATACCGTCTTTGCATTGCCAATCTCTCTCTCTTTCTCTTTATCCTTCTAAGGTCTTTGGTAAAAGTTTAAAATTCAAGTACTTTTCAAGTACTTTTCAAGTACCTGGAGGCATATGCCTGATTTTCAAGGATTTTCACAACCACATACACACTGGCCACACAAACAAATTCCCACACCAAAAACTGCACATCACAAGCGAATATCAGCTTTGCACATCTGCGATATCTGAAATAGAGATCACCCATGTTACATCACAATAATTCCGTCTACTTTTAGTTCTGGCCCCTCCCCTTCCACCCATCCAACATGGGAGGGCCCTACCAGAAGCTGAGGTAGGTCCCCACTTGGCCTAGCTGGAAGGATCTTTGGGGTACACTACAACCCTACAATGTCAAGGAAGACACTAACGTGTTTCCCCTGGGAGAACAACCACAAAGTTAGAAAGCAGCCACCTTTCTTCGTGGACAAAAATGATCATAAACACCCACATTTCACAATCTGTGAATATCGAGCTCTTGCGACAAATGCCCCCTTACCCCAAACAAACAATAACCAACCAACCCCCCCCCCCTCTTAAGAAATGTTACAGGTTAACCCTAAATTTATTTCCCTTTGCAGACGACCTCACTACTCAGAAAAGCTCAGTGGTCACATTCACCAAACTCAAAACAATGGGAGAGGGCGTTTGAGGACTGTCCCCCAACTAGCATTGAACTACAGGTGTTGTCCTCATTGACAGACTGCTGATACCAAAGCTGTTTTTAACAGACTGCTGATACCAAAGCTGTTTTTACTATTAACAACAGGTTCTATCCTCATTGACAGATTGCTGGCTGATCTTGCTTTGTCTACTGAAAGTGTAGTCACTGCTTTGCGCAAGGTCTACAGAAACCCAACAGGACTACATTCACAGAGAAATCTGACATCAGGATACACAGACAACAGGGGATTAAGCCTTATTTCCCCTCAAGTCACACTGTGCAATTACTGTTAAGTGTGTCAAAAGGGAGTGAAGTTTGTGTCAAAAGGGAGTGAATTTTACAACTTTCAATAGTCACAACATAAAAAACTGATAAATATGTTTATACTTCTTTTACTGCAAAACGTGTTATTTCTTGCATTTTACAATAATGTAAAAAAAAAAAAAAAAGAATGACATTTTTTTTTGCTATTGGTATGGCAATCATGATCTCCAAGATTTAACCTGTGTGCAAGATGTTCTGCCTGCATTCACACAACCGGGGGCCTCGTTTCTGTCAAAAGCAATGGTGGCGCCCATAGCAAGCATGCGGTTTGTGGGCGTTAGCGGGATATGTTACACAGGGGGGATGTGTTACACAGGGGCGTTTATGGGCATCTGGGAAACAATCAATAAGATTGAAACCTGAGGTTTAGGAGGGGGTCACCACTACATAGCCACTGGGTTACATTCCAGGAGAAATCTCACCATCATGATACACAGGTAACTGGTGACTGAGGGGTCAGGTTAAGTGAGGGTTAACACTACAGACCACTGGGTTACACTTAGACATCTCCCCTCATGCTACACAGATAACTGATATGGTCAGGTTGAAGTGAGGGTTAACACTACAGACCACCTGGGTATACACTTACTGAGACATCTCACCTCATGCTACACAGAAAACAGGTGCATGCAGTGTGGCTCAAGTGAGGGTACAGGGCCACTGGATCAGTCAGTCACAACAAAACTCCTACAATCCTCTGACTAGGAACAAAGGCTGTCACATTTAGTTAGGAGGCCACAGAAACTACACTCGCCCTGAACTACATGAACCACAGAAATCTGATATCATCATACAGCAATACTTGTCACTGATGCATCATTATTTTTATCATTACTATCATTTATTACTCTTTTATTTCAGGAATAATGAAATTAGGCTTCATGTTTTTGTTTTTTTAACATCCAATCTCAATGTGCATGTGGTTGTGACTTACATTTACAATGTAGTCCTCTGTTCCCACCAGCATACAATGGCCTACTCACAGAATAATGGACAGGTTTTAAATGTGTGTGCAAGATGTTTTAATTGTTTGCACCATGACCTGGGTAATTTTAGTCTCATCTGAAGGGTGTGTGTGTGTGTTGTGTGTGTGTGTGTGTGTGTGTGTGTGTGTGTGTGTGTGGTGTGTGTGTGTGTGTGTGTAAATCTCAAAATCTGTAAATCTTTTGTGAATGGTTGCACAAGAGTGAATTTTTATAATGCAAGCACTTTGATCAGTTTGCTTTACAAAATTCAGGCTATACAAATTCCAACATTATTATTTTATCATTAAACACGAAATACAAGGTTTTGGTGGTGGCAAATCCTACAGACCTTACACAGCTATATTAGCAGCGAAATATGACATCACGATACATAACATTATTAACAACGGTCACTGTTTCATGCTCTAGGTGGCAACAAACTTGACAGAGCCACTGGGCTACATTAGCAGAAGACCTGACATCCTCACACTTCAAAGTCGGTCACTGTTGCAAGGCTTAGGAGGCAGTAAACAACAACAGTAGTAATAATAACAAGAAAATATTTATAATGCCTAATCTCATGAACACAAAAGCCTGAGGTGTTTGTTTAACAACAGAAATGTTAAAGGAAAGGAATAAAAAAAAATTGATTCAAGTGAATCTGTTTCAACACAAACCACACACAAGCACACAAGCAACACACACCACACACACTACAGGAGGAATGAAAAAGCAAAACACAGGCACTGGCAACTAACACTGGCTGCTCCCGTTGCGGCCGCAGCCGGCCGTAACAGCACTTGCTGCTAGAATTCCTTGGCCGTAACCGGCCGTTGGTCCTGACCACGTGGGCATGTACTTTTCCATCACACACATACCTCATGGTTCTCACACAATGTGTCTGAAAATTTGGTGGGGCGATGCAGGGAAGGTTTCAGATGGTGCCAGTGATAAATTAGACCACTAACAGTAATGTACTTGGGAGGGAAGGAAGAAAGCAAGGCTGGCCATAGAAAACGCCTTTCCTCATAGCGCGTGGCGAAAAAAAATGGGGTCTTCGTTTGTAGCAGACGATTCATCTAACTAACTAGACAATAAAATGAAATGGTGTTTGCATTGGAAGTAGAAAAAAATTCAATGATAAATACTAAGTGAGTCAGAAAAAAAAGTGATGGGGGAGAAGAGAAAGGAAATTAACGCAGTTAGAGAGAAGAATGAACCCGACTACACGGCACATTCCTGCAAGCGTGGCGACCTGTTGCTACCCACACGCTGTGGAGAATTTGACCTGGGGGGGGGGGGGAGGGGGAGGTCCGCAGCATAAACGCCAGAAAATGTGAGGTCTTTTGTCTTTTTTCTAGTTTAATCACCCACACTTTTTATTTAAAACTCAACGGACAGATTTGCTGATGACGAAAATAGCGAGAATGAAAAGAAAATAGATCTCCAGTCTGCCAAGGTGCCACAGGTGACAGCGATAGGTACACCCCCCGACACATCCACATTTTGTGCTTTCTGTGATGTGATGTGTCCCTGTGCCATCACTATGACTACTTTAAAGGCTATCACGATTAAAATTCTGTAGAATTACAAAAGTTTCTGTGTTGTTTCATGTTTGTCACACCTGTGTGGTGACACTGGTCACAATGTGACACTTATGTACAATATTACACTTCTGTGCTCTTAACAAACATGTGGTAAGATATAGACATCTGAAATGCAGTATGTAGGTAAGATATTGACTGAATATTCCTTGTTTTCAAAAGACAAAAAACCAGTTAAACAAAAAGTATGCCTCATCAAGACATATAAAACAACAGGTGTTATGAGGACATTGTGTGACACATCCTTGAAGTACAATTGCACACAAACATTAATAAACACGTTAGCTAGGCATCAGTTCTTTATTCAACACTTACATGTATGAATTTGTGTCTATTCCATATATATTTTGCTGGTTTATTGTATACAACATACTTTTACCTGTGATTGGTGACAAATAAGGTGACAACGACACGACATTTTGTGACCAGACATGTAAACTTGCCTTAAAATGCAAGTACAAGGATATATCTAGCTTAAGACAAAATTTCAGCTTGGTAGTTTGTCATGCACACAGACAGTTGTCTCAGGAGTAGACTATGTCAGTTTGGGGTAGAAAACTTTAAAAGAATTCAAAATCTACAGGCAGTTTAGCTCTGTAGAATTCAACAACAAGAGGGTTAAGTAAGGAGAGGGAAAGAGGAGATTTGAAAGAGGACTTGAAGGACAGAAGAGAGGGAAAGAGGAGATGTGAAAGAGGACTTGAAGGACAGAAGAGAGGGAAAGAGGAGATGTGAAAGAGGACTTGAAGGACAGAAGAGAGGGAAAGAGGAGATTTGAAAGAGGACTTGAAGGACAGAAGAGAGGGAAAGAGGAGATGTGAAAGAGGACTTGAAGGACAGAAGAGAGGGAAAGAGGAGATGTGAAAGAGGACTTGAAGGACAGAAGAGAGGGAAAGAGGAGATGTGAAAGAGGACTTGAAGGACAGAAGAGGAGGGAAAGAGGAGATTTGAAAGAGGACTTGAAGGACAGAAGAGAGGGAAAGAGGAGATGTGAAAGAGGACTTGAAGGACAGAAGAGAAGGGAGGGAAAGAGGAGATATGAAAGAGGACTTGAAGGACAGAAGAGAAGGGGCAGGAGAAATGCAGAAAGACAGGGGTGTGTTGGGGGAAGGAAGAAGAGGCCTGGAAAGAGAAAGGCACTGGCCATGGGATTCAGTTCTGCCTTACGTCAGAAGGCATTTTCCAGAAAGGAGAAAGCTGTGGAGACAGAGACTAGCACTGGAGGAACTCTTCCCAACCAGGCTGTATGAGTCAGGTTAGTCAGCAAGTTGGAGAGGCAGACGCTTCATCAGAGAGAGAGAGAGAGAGAGACAGAGACAGAGACAGAGACAGAGACAGAGAGACAGACAGACAGACAGACAGACAGACAGAGACAGAGAGAGAGAGAGACAGACAGACAGAGACAGAGACAGAAAGAGAGAGAGACAGAGAGAGAGAGAGACAGAGAGAGACAGACAGAGACAGAGACACAGAGAGAGAGACAGACAGAGACAGACAGAGACAGACAGAGACAGACAGAGACAGAGACAGAGAGAGAGAGACAGAGACAGAGAGAGAGAGAGACAGAGAGACAGAGAGACAGAGAGACAGACAGACAGGTAGACAGACAGACAGACAGACAGAGAGAGACAGAGAGAGACAGAGAGAGACAGAGAGAGACAGAGACAGAGACAGAGACAGAGAGACAGAGACAGAGAGAGAGAGAGTCAGTCTAAAATATGTTACTTTTGTGAACAGTTGCAATTTGAAAGCCAGCGCTTTGATTAATTTGCTTTTCAAGATTCAGGACTATAAAAATATCCCTAATTTTTTCTCATTATCATTATTGTTATTATTACTGTTATTAATAGATACTACTGGTATTAATACAGTATTCACATATCTAAACAAATGTGCACTAAGGCAGATAGAGGAAAGAAAGAGAAGAGAGAGAGAAGAACAGACACACACCCACAGAGAAACAAAGAGGAGAGAAAGAGAGGGGCAGTTGTGGTGGTGGAATAATACACAAAAAACAACAACAAAACATGTGTGTGTGGTGTGTGTGTGTTGTGTGTGTGTGTGTGTGAGAGAGAGAGAGAGAGAGAGAGAGAGAGAGAGAGAGAGAGAGAGAGACAGACAGACAGACAGACAGACAGACAGACAGACAGACAGACAGACAGACATAGAGAAAGAGAGAGAACCACAGACAGACAAAAAGAGAGAGGCTGGTAGGCCTGCTGGTTGTAATGTAAACATTGCTCTCTGACAGCACACACAGCTGAAATACCTAAGCCTAGATATGACTCGTGATGTAAAGCAGTGAAGGGAAGTAATCAGCATGGAAGAGTTAATTCCCTTGATTGACTAGTTTTCTGGGTTTCATTTTTTTGCTCATCTTTTTTTTAGAGGGTTTATTTTCCCACAGATTTCTGTGAATTGAAAGAGATGTACCATGTCAATGTTTCATGCTCTTTTGCTTGATTCCACGGGACTTAAAAGGACTTTTCAGCATTTAAAAGGACCTGGTGAAATTTAAAAAAGGACCTACTTGCTGAATCAAAGGACTTAAAAGGCTGTATAACTCAAATTGCATTCATGAAGTCTTAAAAGGCCTCTAGGAACCCCCACACACAACACACACACACACACACACACACGCGCGCGCGCGCACACACACACACACACACACAGTTTACCAAACTGTGACTGTGGTGACAGATCCACCTCCATTGCCACTATGGAGGACACCTCTTGCTGTGCTGCTGCCCAGATCCCTTCTCCCTGCCCAGTGATGGGGGGAGGAAACCTCTTGCTGGGCTGCCCTGAACCGCTGCCTCTCCTTGCCCGGCGTCGAAACCGGCACAGGGGAAGTGTGCTTAGTTTTTGGCGTCGAAACAGCCACCGGCACAGGGGAAGCAGTGACAACGGTGACCTGGGCAGCAGGGAGGGAGGACAGTGCACCAGCCTGTGCCTGCACACACACACACACACATACAGAGGTCACTGTGTCAGTATGTCACAGGGGCAACAGAGTCTGTGCCTGCACACACACAGTTCAGAGGTCAGTCAGTATGTCAGTACGCCTGCTTGCACAGGGCAGACTATGGACTGGAACTGAACACACATCCACAGGCAGTGGATTCAAACCTGTCCACTTTCTGACACCAAGTCAAATCCACATTTAAAGAGGCCATGCTCACACACACAAATGCATACATACACATGCCTGCAGAATAGCCTGGTGGTCCAAGCTTTGCACACTGTGCTCTACTGATGTGGGTTTGATTCCTGTTCAAGGGGATATTTTCAGTTTGTTATTATCAATGTCCACTACCCCCCCTCCTCCCCCCCCCCCCCCCCCCCCCCCCCCAAAGTTTTTCAGATGAGATCAAGGTCTCATGTGTAAACACATGCAGAAGAACACCTAGTGCAAACTTTAAAATATGTTTTGCTTTTCGGAAGAGTAGGCCATTGTGTGCCGGTGGGAATGAATAACAATATCTACAAAACTATGTGACGCTTCAACACATAAGGAATTGCATTGCATCAGAGCTCAGTTTTAAGTTACTGACATTTTGTTAATCTCCAATGAAATGGCTATACAATAGAAAAAACAGATTGAAAATCGGACAATTCTATGAAAAGCTATTACAAGTTGAAATGATAGACTGCAGGAAATGACAAAATGAGATTAAGGGACAAGTTTAGCATCATAATAAATGGTCAGAATGAGGGCTTCAGCATTTTCAAAGCACGTTTAAAAGCAAAAGGATACAAAATTATGACTTGATATTTCTTTACAAGGTAAAATAATGGCTATAGTTTTATAATCAATCAAAATCTGAAAATTGCCAACTTGACCCCACCTGCCTTTAATGGCTTCTAGCGGAAAAGTGGGTTATGTGCTAAGCGACTTATTTCGTAGTGGAGCGTTACATATACACACAGGAACAGAACTGGATTTTTAAAAAGCAAATGAATGCTTATTCAATTATCCTTGAAATAAAAGAATACATCAAACAAAAAATGTACACACACACATTGCACACATGTAGACACACACATACACAATCACATGCATACACACACATTCACACATACAAAATCTGCAAAAACCAAATATACACAAGAGACTGGATGTAAACAAGCAAGTTATCCATTATCCTCAACAACAAAAAAGTAAATTGAAAAAATTAACAAAAGTACACATGCACACACACTGCGTACACATACACACAAGCATACACATAAATGCATACACACACACACACACACACACACACACACACACACACACACACACACACACACACACACACACACACACACACACACACACACACACACACACACACACTAAGATTGAAGGCTTACTTACACCATGAGTAAAAATACACACACACACACACACACACACACACACACACACACACACACACACACACACACACACACACACACACACACACACACACACACACACACACACACACACACACGATTGGATAGCATCACTGACCTCCTGCATTATAATCGGAGGGTTTATTACATGTGAATTATCAGAGATGGGATCTTTATATATATCTTTCTGCGTTTCTGTACTTGTAAAGACAGTTTGTGCTTGAGAGAGACCTGCATCACTCATTGTGTGTGCAAACATGTCCACAAAAGCTTCTCCTTTGTCTGAATTAGTAGGGAAGTCTTTATCTTTAGTTTTAATTGGATAGATGGGTACTTTTACACCATGCTTCATGTCATTAAGCTTTTTCCATACTTTTTGCATGTCTTTATGACTACTAACCTCTCTATTACAAAAAGCAGACCAGAAATCTTTCTTAACTTGAGCTATAACTCTGTCAGCCTCTTTATTAGCCCTCTTCAAAAGCGCATGGTTTTCTGAGGATCTATGTCTCAAGTAGGCTTTGAACATCATTTTCTTTTTGTCTACTGCTTTCTGGCACGTTTCATTCCACCAAACACCTTTTGCTGGGTACCTTCTCATTGCAATATAGTATTCAATGAAAAGGTTGATAGAGCTGCTAAAAATGCGGCAATGCGTTTTGCTTGTGCTGATACTTTGAACATACCAATGTCTGTCGATGAGAATTATACTTTGATCAAACAGGCATGCTGGAAACATGTTAGAAATAAACAAGAAGACGCTGGATTTTCTCATCATCATGTTTCCTTTTCTGACCTTAATCATATTCTTTGTGTACGTTTTGGGCTGGATAAATTGCGTCTTAGATCGGTCATTTGTCTCATAAATAGACTTAAATTAAATGCCTTCCAAACGAAGTATGCTAAAAATGTGCGTTGCATATGTGATGGGACGATTTCAGTTAGTCATATTCTTTTTGACTGTCCCGTTTTAAAACAGTGTCTTCCCATCACACGTGAGAACTCTCTGGACAACATATTAAGCAACTGTGGGTTGCTGTGTGAACTCGCCTTATCGCTGAAGAAGAGTCCTATTGACAGTTTACTATAATGTTTATGAACATATCAGTAGCTTGTTTACGAGACAGAGACATTGATCTCGTGCTCTTTTGTTAATTTTCTAAAAAGTTCTGATTGATTGTTTAGGGTTTTAATGTTCACTTTTGGTGTTTTTATTTACTTTTTGTTTCTACCATTGGTTATAAGTTCTACAAGTAACATTATTCATTTGTTTGTTTGTTTTTTTGTTTTTTTTTGTTTTGTTTTTTTTGTTGTCTAATATCACTTATGTGAACAGACATTAAACTGAAGAACAACACACACACACACACACACACACACACACACACACACACACACACACACACACACACACACACACACACACACACACACACACACACACACACACACACACACACACACACACTGTTTGGAAGAAAATCCTCATTTATTTTAGTTTTCAACAAAGGTTGATATTTGTCTTTGAATGTTTTAGAAGTCAATTTTCTTGATTTTTTGTTGTTGTTGTGAGGGCAGGATGAAAAACGGTTGTGTAAACTTAATCATTTACCCTCAATAAAGATTTTTTTTTTAACTTGACTTCACACACACACACAAACACACTTACACCCCCCCCCCCCCCACACACACACACACTTACACCTCCCCCCCCCACACACACACACACTGACCTGGCTCAGAGAGGCACTGTCCAATCCGGGCGTCTCCTGCACCCTAGTGAAGCCTGAGGACCAGATGCGCGAGGGCAGAGTGGCACTACCCCACAGCCTTTGTTGCTGCTGCTGCGGGGGGGGGGGGGGGGGGGGGGGGAGTGCCTCGCTCTGGGGGTGGAGGTGCCCACCGGCTGTGGTGACTGGGCAAGCCTGCCCCCTGCTGCTGCTGCTGCTAAAAAAGTGACTGAGGAGAATAAAGGCACTGAGGTATCTGGCCTCGAAGGGCCCGCCACAGGGGAGCGAGGCAGTAAGGGCACCCGCCAAGCAACGCTACTACCACTACTGCTAGATGGCTGCTGTGCGTGGTCTGTGGAATGGCCAGTGTTCAGGCTTGCCTGTGAGCATGCACCAGTGTCTTGTGGAACCGTCTGGGATGGCCGGAAGACTTCAGGGAAGCCGACACTGCCACTGCCGCTCCCCTGAGTCCCCCCGACCTCCCCAGCCGATTCCACAGCGGTTGTGAATTGTGCCGTGTCAGCCGTGTGGAATGCCGTGTCGTCTGTGTGGGTCACGTTCACCAGTGCACTACAGCTGGTCACAAGGGACTGGCCACCGCTTAGGGAGACCCTAGGCCTGACAATGTATACCCTTTCGGCAGGACTGACACAACTTTCGCACACTAACCGCTCTCCCTCTGATCTGTTCGGTCCCTCTCCCCACATCCTGGAAGCCTGTGCTGCAAGCTCCTCCTCCAGGAGGGCAACCTGGAGGTCAGAGCATGACCGGCTCCTCTGGCGTCCTACACAAGATCCTGCACAACACAACACACACAATGCATACACACACACACACACATATATATATATATATATATAGAGAGAGAGAGAGAGAGAGAGAGAGAGAGAGAGAGAGAAGAGAGAGAGAGAGAGAGAGAGAGAGAGAGAGAGAGAGAGGAGAGAGAGAGAGAGAGAGAGAGAGAGAGAGAGAGAGAGAGAGAGAGAGAGAGAGAGAGATACTGAAAGTAAGAACATGACGGCTGGCGTCCAAAAGATGATCCTGCACAACACAACACACACACACACACACACACACACACACACACACACACACACACACACACACACACACACCACACACATATATATATATATATATATATATATATATATATATATATATATATATATATATATATATATATATATATATATATATATATATATATATATACATCTCTCTCTATATATATATATTTATATATATATATATATTTATATATATATATAGTGTGTGTGTGTATATATATATATATATACATATATATATATATATATATATATATATATATATATATATATATATATATATATATATATATATATATATATATATATATATATATATATATATATATATATATATATATATAGGGTTCGCGCTAGGATTTTTAAAAACCAGTACTGCGAGTTGCCATTTCAGAAATTTCTTGACCAACTCCCCCAAAATCGGTCCCCAGAGAATAAAATCCCGTAGGTACTGTGAACAAAACAAACTATTCAGTGAGGGGGTGGGGGAGGGGGGGGGGTGTTCGGCAGCAAAACTAAATCTAAATTGAATGCAAATCTCTAAGACTTTGACTGCCGTGCTGCTGCCACTCGCTTCTTGGGCACGAAGCCACGCAGGAAATAGGGGTGTTTTTTTTCTAGCGCCTGTGCCACTGTCTGTGTCAGTCTGTTGTTTTGCACATCATTTGTGTGACTTAGGCCTATATTCTTCTTTCTTGTTTCTATGCTTAGCGCTCATCTAGATCTTTCGTTCAATTTAGATGTTGTTTTCGACTTTTCTCTCTCAAAGCAACGCGCAAATTCATAGTCATAGACCCTCTGCTTTTCGTTTTTCGTTAGAGTAGGCCATGGTGTGCCGGTGGGAACAGATGACATTTACAAAACTGCATACACATGGGGACAGGATGTAAAAAAGCACAGGAGTGCTTATTCCATTATCCTCGATATAAAAGAAAAAAAGAATAAAGAATAAATAAATCTAGGCCCCATTTACTCATTGTGAATGGAAGTTACTGTCATGCCGAGAAGAGCACGAAGCTCTATTCTTTCACAGTAAAGCTTGCTGTTCTGCGTGCTAGGCTAATGAGGCTGGCGCCAAAGATGTTCATGGGAAGGGGTGGTAGGAAGGGGTAGGTGCGTAAGCACAGTACAGGCACATGACAGACTGTCAGAAAATGTCACTTCAGACTTTTTTTTGGAGACGGAAATCTAATCGGTCACAGGCAAACAGAATCGGTAGGCAGTACCTGCTGCTTCGAAAATTTTCTTTTCGGTATTCCCTGTTTACAATCAGTAAAATACCGGTTATTGCGAACCCTGCAAGAATAGACTTGTTCAAATCTAGTTTACTGTACTCAGGCCCTTTGCTGTGGAATTCTGTTCCTGATTCAGTTAAACAGCTCCAATCATTAACAACCTTCAAAAATCACCTTCTAATCCACTTGATGCATCAGAAGTAACTAACCACACCTCATCCTGTTGGAAAACCTCTCTCTCTCTCTCTCTCTCTCTCTCTCTCTCTCTCTCCTCTCTCTCTCTCTCTCTCTCTCTCTCTCTCTCTCCTCTCTCTCTCTCTTCTCTCTCAAGTGAATTTCTGACATATCTCCATCACATTATGTATATGACACCCAACATCAGTCTAAGAGTTTTACATTAAGTTCTAGCCGTTGTTCTCAGGATTTTGAAATTAACTGTTATGGCAAATGTCTGTTAAATAAGTGCACTGCTTTGAATTTGAGTATTCTAAATGGTTTGTGTAATGGCGACCTGTCTGGTCGCTACACATAGGTTAGTGACAGTGGTTGCAGTATAAATGATTATGTTATCATGTCAAATGAATTGTATGAGTCTGTTTCTGTTCTGTGCGAACTACATGTAGCTGATTGTATAGAATCAGATCACTTTCCTTTGGAATTTTAGCATTGTATTTTCAACAGAGAAAGTTGTTAAAAGCCAGGATTTCAATGCTGTACAAATCATAGAGAAGTTTGTTAGGATTGAAGAGCATAGCCAAGATTTCTGTGATAAGTTACATGAAGAAAACATACAAAATAGATTTAATTCTGCAATAGACATGATTGATGTGAATGCTAACGATGCTTTAGAGTTATTTACTGACTGTATTAGAGAATGTGCATTATGCATGAAGAAGAAAATTAGGATTGATCAAAATAGACATCAGCAAGGTTGGTTCGATGAGGTATGTTTTGAGAGCAGAAGGAGAGTTCGCAGTTTGTTAAGAAGATTCAGGCATTCAAAGAATAAAGGAGATAAGAATTTGTATGATAGAGCTAGAAGGGAATACAAAAATACATTAATTACAAAGAAAAAGATGTTCAATAAAGCTATGTTGGATAAACTAGTATCTAGTATAAATAGCCAGCAAGATTTCTGGGCTCACATGAACAAGATTTCTTTTAAGAAGAAAGGCACTAAGAATAATATTTCTGTTGATGAATGGTTTCACCATTTCAAAGGGTTATTAGATAAGGATTCAGTGAGTGATAACAGTGACTGTGATTTTCTTGAAAAATCGCAAAGCTGCAGGTCCAGATGGGATTATTGGGGAATTTTTAAAAGCTCCTTGCCAACAAATAGTCGATTTTTTTGTAAAATTTCTCAACACTCTGTTTGATAAAGGTATTTTTCCTGAGGCCTGGTCTGAATCTGTGATTCTTCCACTTTATAAAAAAGGTAATTGTAATGACACAAATAACTACAGAGGAATTTCACTTTCAGATATTAGTAGTAAAGTATTTAGCACAATTGTCAACAGAAGGCTTCAAGAATATGTAACACAAAATAATATTACCGGTGAACACCAGGCTGGATTTAAGCATGGATACTCAACCATTGACCACATGTTTACTTTTTAGCATTAATACAGAAACAGTTCTCTTTGAATCAAAAATTGTATGTGGCCTTTATCGACTTTGAAAAAGCTTTTGATTCTATAGACAGAAATTTGTTGTGGCCTATTTTGATAAAGCATGGAATTCAAGGAAAACTCTTTAAATGTGTCAAAAGTATGTATAATAAAGTTAAAACTAGAGTTAGATGTGGCAATATACTTACTGATTATATAAATTGTAGCAGAGGAGTAAAACAGGGAGATGTATGTAGTCCTGTCCTGTTCACGCTATTTATAAATGAACTAGCAGTACAGCTAATTGAAAAAGGAAGGCATGGTGCCAGATTCACAACTGATCCTACTGAACTGTTTATTTTGTTACTGGCTGATGATATTGTTTTGTTTTCTGAGACAGTGATTGGCTTGCAAACTCAGCTCAACAACTTAAAGATTGCGGCTTGTGAATTGGAACTGAAAGTTAACTTGAACAAGAGCAATATCGTAGTATTTAGAAAGGGAGGTCACCTAGCAGCAGAGAAAAATGGTTTTATGACAATGTTCCAATGCCTATTGTAAACGCTTACAAATATTTAGGTATACTATTTTCTACTGGTTTAAGTTTTGCAGCTGCTTGTAGGGACCTATCTAGTAAAGCAAATGCTAGGGACCTATCTAGTAAAGAATGCCCTGTTTCAGATTATGAAGAAACTGTGTTAAACAATAACTCTCTACAACTGTTTGTTAAGATATTTGATAAGCAAGTACAGCCTATAATGCAGTATGGTTCTGAATTGTGGGGCCTAGATGTAAAAGCTGCTGAGCTCTGTGAGTCTGTTCATTTGTTTGGACTGAAAAGGTTTTTAGGGGTTAGAAGGAAAACACCAAATGATTTAGTATATGGAGAAACAAACAGATACCCTATTTTCATTAATTCTGCTGTTAGGTGCATACAGTACTGGTTTAAATTATTAAAGATGAATAATGATAGGCTACCATGAAAGGCATACAACATGTTGCTTGATTTAGATGCAAAGGGTAAAGTTAATTGGGTTTCTAATATACGAATATGTTTATCTGAACTGGGACTTGGGTATGCATGGCTATACCAGGGTGTAGGACAAACAAATGCATTTAATAAAACTCTTCATCAGAAAATGGTAGATTGTAGATGGCAAAAGTGGGAAAACCATATCAACTCTAGTGATAGATTTGATATATACCGGGTTTATAGTTCAACACATGTAGTTAAGAAATACCTTTCAGTAAACATGGATATACACTTGAGATTAGTTCTAACTAGATTTCGATGTGGCATATCGGACATTAATGCACATGCTCTCCGCTATAGAAGAATATCTGCTAACGATATGCTATGCCCACTATGTAAAGAATCAGTTGAAGACGAAGTCCATTTTGTTTTGAAGTGTTCTGCTATCACTAAATTACGTGTAAAATTCATTCCTGGGAAATTCTATGCCCGACTTTGTTTATTCCGGTTAGGTTTGCTGATGGCATCAGTCCATGATAAAACTGTTCAAAATCTGGCTCTATTTTTATATAAGGCTTTTCAGTTGCGAGAAAAACTTATGTCCTAGGTTATCTTGTGTGGAATATCAAAGTATTGCTTGCTGTTTTGTATTTGGTATAAATATATGTATTGCTTTCTTTTCTGCCCCCCTTCATATGGGGCTGTGGCCTTAAATGAATAAATCATCTGAACTCTCTCTCTCTCTCTCTCTCTCTCTCTCTCTCTCTCTCTCTCTCTCTCTCTCTCTCTCTCTCTCTCTCTCTCTTTTTTTGACTTTTTAAATTCAATTTCTTGAACATCATTTGAAAAATGTCATGTTTGAGTATTTTATGTGGCACACATCTTAACGTTGTTGACTTTTTAAAAATGTTTGCCTGTTGTCGTTAGTTTATTTTTGTTACCTTTTTTCTTCATAATATTGTTTTAAAGAAAGAAAGAAATGTGAAAATGTCTTGATATATATATATATTTTTGTTTGGGTTGCTCTTCTCTGCTGTTTCCTGTATTTTTTCTTCTCTCTATTTTAATCTATTTGATTTACTTAATGATTATCAATGCATCTGTCTTGACATTAAGGTTTGAGTCAGTTGGAGATTAAGTGTTTGTTGAATACATATTTATCTCTTTTAAAAAATAATTACCAATGTACCTAGTGGGGATTGTGTGTTCTTAAATGCATACCTTTATCTTTTTATTTTGAAATCATAGGTTGAACTGTTGTTGGTGATTGTGTGTATGGTATTTTTGAAAAT
>CM060347.1:36395291-36397791 GCA_030674155.1 Stramonita haemastoma | reverse complement strand
AACACAATGTTATTGGAGAAATGTTGCTTTAATTCTTTTGTCTGTCCTTCAAAACTTGCCAGCCACATTTGGTGTGACGTCACTCGAGCATGCATACACACGCACCCACAGAGGCTTGTGGAGGTGGAAGGAGAAGATGGAAGTGAAGTGTCCTACATGTGATACTATCCAGCCTGTATACGATGGTGCCTGTCTGTCTACACCCACCCCCCTCCCCCTCTCCATCATCCCTCTTTGCTGTATAAACATGGCGGCCACCTGCCTGCCACCATACTGATGAGATGGGAGAACCAGAGAGAGAGAGAGAGATTCTATTAATTCGAAAATAATGATAAAGCATTCATGTACTCTGTTGTTGTTTTTTTACATCTGCCATCCAGTCCCTTCCATTATGAGGGACAACAATCATCATGGTAGGAAAATAAAATAAACTTAAACACAGCAGAAACTACAACCAAAAAAAACTGCAGAAAAAACAGTCACATTATAATTAATAGCCATGGCCACTTCAGGCATATATATTATACTAGCCGGGATCCTCTCTTTCAGGGGGAGAGGAAAGAGGGTGGTGGTGGTGGTGTGTGTGTGTGGGGGGGGGTATTGGTTTTGCAGAGGAGTCTTGTCTGGGGAGGGGGAGATCAGCCAATGTGGGAAATACACCAGCAGGACTGGACTGTGAGCTAGTAAGGTACTGTAACAGGGAGAATTTGTAATACTAGGCCTACCTATTATATAGTCTAGTCAATATTTGCAACAACAACAAAAAGAGCCGAGAAAGGAATTGCAATAGTAATTCTTTTGCGATGATAGGATAGAAAAGTAGCTTACTATTAACATATCCAAAAAGTAGGGCGATCTAAGTGTCGGAAGGTCACTTATAAAAATAAAAAAATGACGTCATCAAATTTGAATTTTACCTTTTTTTTAAAAAATAGATTGTAATGTGGTATTGTGGCATGTGGTTGGATAGCTTTCGACATACTGATTACGAATTTGGTAATAGATACACCATTAAATGCAAGATAAAGCAAACATCTATGAAAATATACTGCACATGTGCTAAATTTAGTGTTTGCAGCCCATAAGCATGCAAAATCATGTATGCTTTCCAGCATTTTACCAGGATTAAACCAAAGTTATGAGCATTGTACAGTGAGTCCCCATAGCAGACCACTTCTAGTCCCCCCTCCCCATCATCTTTCACCTTGTGATGGAACAGTGCCTGGCAGTTGTCTCTGTTGTATAATTATAATACAGGCAGCTCTCTCTCTCTCTCTCTCTCTCTCTCTCTCTCTCTCTCTCTCTCTCTCTCTCTCTCTCTCTCTCTCTCTCTCTCTCTAGTGTCCTTATTCTTGGGTGTTGTTTGGTATTGCGTTTTATTGTTTAGTATCTTCTCAATTTGATGTATCCCTGAAAAGGGCGGGGACTGGATGTAAAAAAGCACACGAGTGCTTATCTATTATCCTCGAATAAAATACTTTGCCTCTGCCTCTCTCTCTCTCTCTCTCTCTCTCTCTCTCTCTCTCTCTCTCTCTCTCTCTCTCTCTCTCTCTCTCTCTCTCTGTCTCTCTCTCTGTGGCAGAAATGGAATGATCATATTCAAAACAGCCTTACATAGACTTAGACAGGGATTCATTCCAGTGAAATATTATCAACAACCATGTATGTTTAAGCCAAGTGTGTTGATGGCTTCTGCAAGGCATTTTGATGCTTGCGAGTGGTTCCCCTTTTTGCACAAAGCATTTAAGCTTCCAGATACTGCAACATCCTAGATGATTGTATTTCTGCAGCAAGTTGCTAACTGTGACTGATTCATTGTTTTTGTTTTGTTCTTTCATTGAGTGTTAAAGGTGAATGTCAATGGTGGATCAGTGGTCTAGGTGGTAATGCGCCTTGCCTAAAAAGCAAAAAGTCTGGGGTTGGAGTGTGCAGTGGTTCCTATCCCGTTTGGGCCCAAAACTTTTCCCCCATCCATTAGACCCTGAGTGGTGGTCTGGGCGCTAGTCTTTCGGATGAGACGATAAACCGAGGTCCCGTGTGTTACACATCACTATTTAGCGCACGCAATTTGACGACCCGGTTGGATTCCCGTTCGAGGAGATTTTTCTCCTGGAGTTAACATCAGTGCTGACTCCACTCTCCCCAAAGTCATTCGGATGAGACTATAAACCGAGGCCCCGTGTGCGAACGCACGCAGAACATCTTGCGCACACGTTAAATCCTGTTCTACTTTTCGTAAGAGTAGGCCATCGTGTGCCGGTAGGAACAGATGACATTTACACAACTGCATACACACGGGGACTGGATGTAAAAAAGCACAATAGTGCTTATCCCATTATCCTCGATATAAAAGAATAAATCAAAATCAAATAAATCAATCAAATCTCTCTCTCTCTCTCTCTCTCTCCTCTCTCTCTCTCTCTCTCTCTCTCTCTCTCTCTCTCTCTCTCTCCTCTCTCTCTCTCTCTCTCCTCTCTCCTCTCTCTCTCCTCCTCTCTCT
>CM060347.1:36377791-36392791 GCA_030674155.1 Stramonita haemastoma | reverse complement strand
TTAGAAGTCGTTGATCATTTGCATGTGTGCCTGTTAGGAATGCATATATCCAGCCTGGACCCACATACTTGGGCATCTTGTGCACACGTTAAATCCTGTTCCGCTTCTCGTAAGAGTAGGCCCTTGTGTGCCGATGGAAACATGACAAATTTACAAAACTACATACACATGGTGACTGGATGTTAAAAAAAAAAGCACATAAGCCTTATTTCATTATCATTGCTATAAAGGAATAAATAATTAAGATAAATAAAATAACTAAATAAGTGTGTACACTACCTGTGAGTGTGTGTATGTGTGTGTGCACTCTCTCTCTCTCTCTCTCTCTCTCTCTCTCTCTCTCTCTCTCTCTCTCTCTCTCTCTCTCTCTCCTCTCTCTCTCTCTCTCTCTCTCTCTCTCTCTCTCGTCGGAAGCCTGCCTGTTCATCCCTGAGTGTCTTGTCTAGTGCCGTCTTCAGTCTTTCTAAGATTATTCTTGTCAGTACTTTCCCTGGGATGGACAGCAGTATAATTCCTCTCCAGTTGTTGCAGGATGACAGGTCCCCCTTTCTTTGGCAGCTTCACAAGGTACCCTTTCTTCCAGTCTTCTGGCACACTATCTTCCTTCCAAATCTTCGTCCTTATGTAACTGACTTTTTTGTTATACAACAATGTTTTGTTGTTGCTGTTGGTTTTTTTTATTGTTTTGTTTTATCCCCCATCAAATTACAAAGCATTTGGTCAACCCCTTTCATGTATGGGCCAATGGCCTTTTTGTGATTAAATCATTGGAGTTGAGTACACACACACACACACACACACACAACACACACACACCTCTCTCTCTCTCTCTCTCTCTCTCTCTCTCTCTCTCTCTCTCTCTCTCTCTCCTTTGGATGAGACTTTAAACCGAGGCCCCAGTGGGAACGCACGCAGAACATCTTGCGCACACGTGAAATCCTGTTCCGCTTTTCGTAAGAGTAGGCCATCGTGTGCCGGTGGGAACAGATGACATTTACAGAACTGCATACACACGGGGACTGGATGAAAAAAAGCATAAGAGTGCTTATTCCATTATCCTCGATATAAAAGAATAAATCAAATCAATCAAATCAAATCTCACTCACTCTCACTCTCTCTCTCTCTCTGGACAATTTGTCTCTCTCACTCACTGTGATTATGTAATCCTCAGTTTGTAATTAAAAAAACAGAAAGGCAGGCGGTGTCTATACAGGTCAGGGAGAGTTTAGCAGGCCAAGTGAGCTGACCGGAAGGTTTCCTCAGATGTCAGTTTCAGTGCAGCAGGGGCAGGTTGCCGCTTGGTAGATTCTTTTGATGTGCAGAGCAGTTTCTTTTGATGTGCAGAGAGGATAGCAGTCCCTCATAGTTGGTTTTTTTTTTTGATGTGCAGAGAGTCTAGCAGGGGGTGGGTAGTTTCTTTTGATGTGCAGATGGGCGGCTATCGGGGTACATGTGTTTGAAGCAGGGTTATTGTTGGGCGTGTTTGTTTTTTGAAGTTTTAGCGGTGCTGTTCCTTTTGTCCCCGCCTTGGGAAGAGTGAGGTCTGGTCATGTGATGGGAGGGCGGGGCTTTCTTTGCGCAGTGAAGAGTTGTTTGTCAGTGCTGCCTGCAGGACTGGTAGCCCTAGAATGTCCTGGTCAGTTCAGATTCTGGAGTTTGTGACACAGAGTATTTTGGGTATGTCACTGTCAGAGAGTTTTGAAGGACAGCCAGTGTGGACAGTGTGACACAGGCAGTGTTGAGGGTGTGATGGGGAGGTAAGTTAGGGAGAGAGGTAAAGAGTTCCAACTCTCTCTCTCTGTCTGTCTGTCTGTCTCTCTCTCTCCTAATAAATCTATTTATAGCTCTCTCTCTCTCTCTCTCTCTCTCTCTCTCTCTCTCTCTCTTCCCCCCCCCCCCCCAATAAATCTATTTATAGCTCTCTCTCTCTCTCTCTCTCTCTCTCTCTCTCTCTCTCTCTCCTAATATGTCTATTTATAGCCATCTGAAACGCACTAATTAATATACTAACATAGAGTATGTATTACCCCATGTGTATAGAAATTACATATTTATGTTATTGGCAATAACTTGAAAATGTACTGGTAAAAATCGCCTTCTTTGCTTTGTAGAAAATTTATTTTAACTATTAATCTAAATGTTTTCTTGTTTTTTTAAATTATATATATATATATATATATATATATATATATATATATATATATATATATATATATATATATACATATATATATATGATTACCTTTACCTTTTACCTGTTATATATATCTATATTATTATTATTATTATTTATTTTATATGAGGATAACAGAATAAGCAATCATGTGCTTCTTTTCATCCGGTCGGTGTGTATGCAGTTTTGTAAATCTTGTCAGCTGTTCCCACCGGCACACGATGGCTTACTCTTACGAAAAGCGGAACAGGATTTAACGTGTGCGCAAGATGTTCTGCGTGCGTTCGCACACGGGGCCTATATATATATATAATATATATATATATATATATATATATATATATATATATATATATATATATATACCGGGTATATAACATATGTGAGGGGATAATCTGACCTGCCAACCTGTATGATTTTATCCTATTTTTACGAAAAAAATTTTACCTTGGATAGGAAAATACTGATGTACTGATGAAAATACGATTTTTACAAAAAGTGAAACCAAGGGATGGATGGATTTGTTCCATGGCCATTACTTCCGTTCTCTGGGTAGCTGGTCTGCTTTGCCAGTGGTCCGCCATTACTGACTTACTGAGGCCCATCATTCCCCCTGGAGAAAAGGCCGCTGACAACAGTCCGCCAGAGTCCTCTGTCCTGGGCTATTCTCTCCTGCTGACAACAGTCCGCCAGAGTCCTCTGTCCTGGGCTATTCTCTCCTGCTGACAACAGTCCGCCAGAGTCCTCTGTCCTGGGCTATTCTCTCCTGCTGACAACAGTCCGCCAGAGTCCTCTGTCCAGGGCTGTTCTCTCCTGCTGACAACAGTCCGCCAGAGTCCTCTGTCCTGGGCTATTCTCTCCTGCTGTCTCCAGGTGTATCCCATCTTCTCGGTTTCTGCCTCAAGGTCACGTCGCCAGGTGTTTCTTGGCCTTCCTCTTTTTCCTTTTCCCTGGGGGCTCCATGATAGTGCTGTGCTGCCTTGTGGTGTTGGGGTCCGTCATTAGACGGCCAGTGACTAGATGTTTCTACTGACAGAAGAGGCCGGAGAGGGAGGGAAGGAAGAGGGAAGGGGAGAGGAGAGGGAGGGTAGGAAGAGGGAAGGGGAGAGGAGAGGAAGGGGACAGGAGAGGGAAGGTAGGAAGAGGGGAGAGGAGAGGGAGGGTAGGAAGAGGGAAGGGGAGAGGGAGAGGAGAGGGAAGGTAGGAAGAGGGAAGGGGAGAGGAGAGGGAGGGTAGGAAGAGGGAAGGGGAGAGGTGAGGGAGGGGAGGAAGAGGGAAGGGGGGAGAGAGTAGGTGGGGGTGGAGGGCTCTCACTGCCTGTGTGGCTCAGAGAGGTCATAACCTTGTCAGGCAACCTCTCTCTCTCTCTCTCTCTCTCTCTCTCTCTCTCTCTCTCTCTCTCTCTCTCTCTCTCTCTCTCTCTCTTAACATCAGTGCTGACTCCACTCTCCCCAAAAGTCCTTGGATGAGACTGTAAACCAGGCCGGTGTGTGTGCGAATGCACGCAGAACATCTTGGCACACGTTTAATCTTGTTTTGTTTTTCGTAAGAGTAGGCCATTGTGTGCTGGTGGGAACAGATAACAAGATATACACAACTGCATACATACGGGGACTGGATGAAAAAAAGCACATGAGTGCTTAAAGTTATTCTATTATCCTCCATAAAAAAGAATAAATCAAATCAATCTGTGTCTCTGTCTCTGTCTGTCTCTCTCCCTTTGGATATAGCCTAGTGGTCAGAACATTGCTTCTCAATTTGACAACTGGCGATTTGGCCACCCATTTTGACCACCCTGGTTCGATTCCCGGGTCGAGGGGATTTTTCCTCTGGAGTTAACCTCAGAGCTGACTCCACACTCCCCCCAAAAGTCTTTCGGATGAGACTATAAACCGAGGCCGTGTGCCAACGCACGTAGAACATCTTACGTTAAATCCTGTTCCTCTTCCTCGTAAGAGTAGGCCATCTTGTGCTGGTGGGAACAGATGACATTTACAAAACTGCATACACATGGGGACTGGATGTAAAAAAGCATATGATTGCTTATTCTATTATCATCCATATAAAAGAATCAAATCAAATCTCTCTTTCTCTCCTCTCTTTCTCTGTAAGTGTGTGTGTATGTTTGATTTGTATGTGCATGTGCGTGGGTGCAGGCAGTGTGAGTGAGTTGCCTGTGTGTGTGTGTGTGTGTGTGTGTGTGTGTGTGTGTGTGTGTGAGGTACCGGCAGCCAAAATTAAATTATTCATTTTAATATTCAAAACATATTTTATACCATCATAAAGATGATCTAACTTAAAAAATAAAACAAAAATGAAGTCTTTATCTTTCATACTTTTGGAGATATGGCCGTTTAAAAAAGGGGTAGGCTGAGCACTTGACAATCTCAAATTTCGTCCAAGTTTGAACCTCAATAGAATTGTACAAAACATACATACCCAGTTGAAAATGAGTATTTTAAATCTTTATAACATATATTCCGAAGATAAATAAGTTTCATGACTCAAATATGTATGGTTGATATGCATTTGGGCGTCAAACTTTGGAAAAAACACAATTTGACGCAGGTGTGTGTGTGTCTTCAATTTTACGTCTGTTCACTTAATGTGATATTAGACGGTCAAAACTGCCTGATGTGCCAACTTTGAAGCACCAGAGCACAGTGAAAATGACAAGCAGAATGCTTATTTCAATTTAGGCAGCCTCTTCTAGTTGTATTAACCACACTTATTTTTTTCTAGGGTATTTGTTTAAGAAATATAGGAGAAATCCCATGTTAAAAACATGGAGGTACTGCACTGTGGACAGCCAAAAAAAGGATACTGACCTGCCATATGAAAAAAGGCCATAACTTTGAAACTATTCAATGAATTGTCTTCAAATTTTGCATGTAGTCTTTATACATTATTTTCTACAAAGTGAAGTCTTTCTTTGCTATTATCACCTAACTTTTTATGTTGTTTTTTTATATTCTGAAACAAGAACTTTTGGGAATGAGTTGAGAGAGTCATTCAAACAGAAATGGACATTCTTCCCAAACTAACTGGCAGATTTCAATAAAATTTTGCCACAACCTCTTTTACACTGCTCTCTGTTAAATTATATGATCTATTTTAACTCTAAGTGTCATATAGTGAACTGACACATTTGAATAGCTTCCTGTTCCTGGAAGGATTTGGCCAAAATGAGCTGAAATGGGTGGGTATGTAATGTGATATCTCTCATACTATAAATCAGAGCTGCATGAAATTTGAGAGTAGTGTTGGCAAATGATTGTTATATATGGTGCATTATTTTTCTTTCATGTTTGTATCATGTGTCAAAAGTTGTTTGCTTGTTTTGTCCGCAATTACTATGTAATCTCCAGTAAACAACATAATTAAACACAATTGTGTAAGTGGGTTTTCCATGTATTCTGTATGAAAACACTGCAATACTAAAACACAAACATTCTCCTAAGGTGTCTAATGTGCATGGACAGAGAGAAAAGGTTTCCTTTGGCCATACTCAGCTTAAAAACTATGGCATGATGATACCTCACTTTCGAGTGGTTCAGGACCACGATGTTACTTCACTTTCGAGTGGTTCAGGACACTAAGAGATATATTCCTGACAACCATTTTTCACTTCAAAAGAAAAAAGGTTCTTACTTCTAACATCCTTTAGAGACGCTTGTAGTACAATTTCCCCCCCTGACTTTGCTAAACTGGCTTCAGTTTTAGGTTCAAGATGTCATTACTGTTTTCAAGCTAAGCATTCACTGTCTTCATATTGTCAAACTCTTTGATTTTATACTGCAACTCCTGAAAATAAAAACTAAAAGGGTGTAGAAAACTTCAGCACATTAAAAAAAAAAAGTACTCTGTAATTTTGGCTATTGTCTCTTCCAGCTGTCTTTCCAAGGCTGAAGCTGTTCTCTCAGCTTGTGATAGTTTCATCATGCCCCTGTAGAACAAAATTTGAGAATTTGGCAGTCTGCACACTAAAATCTGTAGTGCTAGATAAAAATTGCTCCATATTATCTTTTTTGCCATTCAAATTTAATCAGTGCTCTTCATAAATGACTGGTGATTACAGAGAGACAGAGTTTTTTGTTTGTAATTCTCAAAGAAAAATCAACTTTTTAACCAAAACTCTTTATATTCTACTCTTATTCTTTTATGAATTTGCCCATGCTGTATTAAAAAATATTATTTTACATTTTTACATGTGATTTGAATTTTATCTCAATCTCTGCATTTCTTCACCAACCAGTGTGATATAATGACATCTCTGTGTGTTTGTGTGTGTGTGTGTGTGTGTGTGTGTGTGTGTGTGTGTGTGTGTGTGTGTGTGTGTGTGTGTGTGTGTGTGTGTGAAGTCAAGTCAAAAGTCAAATTTTTATTTCCAGATGGTTCATTGAATAAGCATTGATTTGCTTTTTTTCATCAAGCCATCTATCTAGGGAAAGAGAGAGAGAGAGAGAGAGAGAGAGAGAGAGAGAGAGAGAGAGAGAGAGAGAGAGAGAGAGAGAGAGACAGAGACAGAGAGAGAGAGAGAGAGAATACACTGTATACAGAGAGAGAGAGAGAGAGAGAGAGAGAGAGAGAGAGAGAGAGAGAGAATACACTGTATACATGTATCATGTTTTATATTCATATTCAGTTTGTATGAAATGAAGAGAAAGACTTCAGAGAGTTGTGTATAGTGTGATGTTTGGAGTTAGCACTTATAGAATATTAGTATTATTACTGGCTGTCTACTAAGCCTCAGTGATAATAGATCTAGACCATGTCATCAATAATGATCAATGTGTCGAAAAGGGATAATATGACAATATATTCATGATAATATGAATATTATGTAATTGCCAAAATTTAATCACTGTGATAAACATTTGTCAAGGGAATGTTTGCTTGGGTGTACACTGTACCTGTGCTAGTCAGACTGATTTGTGCTTTTTTTTTTTTTAATGTAGTGAGGTGTCTTAGAAAATTCAGATACTAACACCTTTGCAAAAAACAAAGAAACAACACACACACACACACACACACACACACACACACACACACACACACACACAATTGATACAAATCACAGGCCAGATCTTGGGGTTACAAAATTATGAGGAAAAAAAATTTGATGTTGACTTATGTGCTCTGAGTTGTTTGTGTTTGCATGCCATGGTGTGACAATAAAAACACAAAACTGTTTTAGAAACTCATACTAGTAAAATGAAAAGAAACCCGACAGAGGATAGAAATCCAACTTCAGCAGTTTCACTTTTAATTGTTTTGATTTCTTGAAGTGTTAATTTTTTTATATTTGTGAACTGCAACACGAACGACCCAGTCAAATAAGAACTATTGATTCATTGTATTTCTTGGTGGTTATACCTTGTTTGTGGATTACAAAAAAACCCCTGACTTTCACTGATTATATTGCCATCTATTAAAAGTAGGCTTAGAAAGCAATTAAAAAGCTTATTGCTAATTTGAAGTTCTACACATGTTATAAAAACTAGACCTACAATGTGTTGTCTCACTAGCCTAGTCTGCTTTCGATTTGTGCTGTTGACCAGCATGTGCGCGCGGAGCCAACTTCCGTTTCATAACTATCTCTCAACGATGTTTTTAAAGGCGATTTTCTGTTCAATCACGGAATTAATCAAAAAACTAGCTCTGGAATCGCTAAATTAATGATAGATATGCCAATATCTGGTGTCGATTTGCATCAGTTTCCCTTTAAGAAAAACAACGATCCTTCAAACTGAACGATGTGCAAGTTGGTCTTCACCAGATCGTGTCTGACTTTAGCGAGTGTCTTACGAACCAAACAGATAATAATTTTGCAAATACTCAGCAAAATGATACAGGTCTTAGCTTGATATTTCATGCATTAACTTGCCAAGTTTGTCCTGTTATTCCGTGACGTTTAACGAATTTGACTCCGTCGGCATCGTTTCTTTTACTATGTTCCGCCATTTTTGTTTTGCCCCAAATGGAGTAAATATGGTTTGATGACACCCCCACTTTGATTGGCCGGCGGTCAAAGTGAATATAACCAATTAGAGAGCTTGATACCCCATTGGATTTAGCAAAGACAGGCCTTTCAAGCGCACGAGCCACGTTTATGTTTACTTCGTCCGATGTTCCGTATTTAGGACCGAAAGTGGTCGAACCGCGACTCGCGCTAAGCGTCTTTAAACTTCCGATTTTTAACTGATTTAAGCTTTTCGTATCCACTTAAAACTTACACCGAATTAAAGCTGGAAGCATGCTCTTCTGTTTTGACCCATTTTGAAGTTGATGCAGAGTAATGAGCACATCGTCCGTAGCGATTTTCTACACATGTATACCGATTCGCTCGCTGGGCTAATGGCAGCTGGCGGTACATCGAGCCGAGAACGCGCTTCGATTTTTGTGCAAGAGTGGGTGTGTTTGGAATTGTTTTGTTGTCAAACCATGGCATGCAAACACACCCAGAGCACATAAGTAAACATCAATGTTTATTTTTCATAATTTTTATGCCCATTCTTTTGATAGTTTTCAAGATCTGGCCTGTCAAAAACATGCATTTTCCCCACTCAGCACTACTTTCCCCTAGGCTCAAAGAAGGGCTGCCCGTAGGGTGTGTGTGTGTAGTAATAATAATAATAATAATAAAAATGGAGGCTTATATAGCGCAAATTCCCAAAAAACATGGGCTCACCGTGCTATACGATCAAATCAATTTAAATAGGTAACATATGAACGTGAAAAATTTGACTAGCACAAAAAAAATAAGTGTGTGTAGCCTACCTGAAGGAGTGAGTTTTACAGTGTATCATCATACTATTATCACTATTGTTCTTATTGTTATTGTAATCATTGTATTTGCTTTAGTCCCACACCACACCACTATACTACACATCACACCACACTACCTTATATTACACCACACCATGTTATACTACACCACCTTAGGCCTATACTATACTACACCACACCACACCACACCAAAAACAAGAAAAATAATAAAAGACACACACACACACATGTGCACATACACACACCTGGCAAAAAAAAAAAAAAGCATTATGTTCAATCCTCTCAATATGGGATAGGTATGACGTCACCAGCCACTCTCTCTCTCTCTCTCCTCTCTCTCTCTCTCTCCTCTCTCTCTCTCCTCTTTCTCTCTCTCCATTTCCCCTGTCCAGGGAAAGAAAAACAACTGGGGACTGCCTGGCTAAACATCTCTAGTGTATGCCAGCCTTTACAATGGAGGAGGGGAAGGCCTTCATGTTTCTCCTGTATGAAAAAGAAAAAAAAGGATATTGCTGATGACGTCAGCTGAAGGCCAACTTGAAGAGGTAGAACATATCTGAAAGATAAAGCCTGCACGGATTTTACGTGGCGAGTTGTGTGGCCTGGAATTGTCAGTTGACCTACAAAGACCTGCTTCCCTCCTGTCTTTCTGCTCCACTGCCTTCGCTTTTTTGACCGCCTTGGATGAATTTGTGATTCTTGCTACGGCCTTTGCCTTTGCTTTTTTGCCTTCGATTTGTGCTTTTTTGGATTCACTTTGCTTGCCTTTGCTTTTGTCTTTGCTTTTTGCCTTTTTGGATTTTTGTAACTACAATGGATTCCCGACGTGACAGTAAGTATTTTTCATAAACTTGGATAATTCTCTGTAAGCCAGTTAGGTCTATACTGTTATACGTGGTCTCTGTCCATTAGTCCTGTTTGAATTGGGGTTTTTCTTGGATAAAGGGAGTACTGCTTTGTAAGACAGGTGATGGCATCCCTTCAGGTTCAGCCATTCCAAAGCTGAGGAAGAGGGGGGGGGGGGTAGTAATAGAAGTAGTAGTAGCTGTGGCAGTCAGAAGCTTTAGTAGAAGTGATAGATCTACTTGATAAACTTTTCCCCCCATCCATTAGACCCTGAGTGGTGGACTGGGCGCTAGTCTTTCGGATCAGATGATAACGAGATAACGAGGTCCTGTGTGACACATCACTATTTAGCCCACGTAAAAGAACCCGCGGCAACAAGGGGGTTGACCCTGGCAAAATTCTGTAGAAAAAAAGCCACTCTGACAGGGAAACAAATACAGTTGCATGCAGGAAAAAAAAAGGGTAGGTACTGCACTTGTGGCTATGTGCTCTGGGGGGGGGGGGGGGGGGGGGGGGGGGGGGGGGGGGGGGGGGGGGGAGAGAGAGCAGCCCGAATTTCATGCAGAGAAATCTGCTGTGACATAAAGTGGTACAAAAGACAAAAAATACAAATAAAAATGTAGTAATAGTAGTAGACATACTCTCACACTGAGCTGCACAAATGCACCAGGCTACACATGTTATAGGCAGGACATCTTGAGCAGAGGTTCAATCATGTTCTGCTTTTAGTAAGAGTAGGCCATTGTGTTCTGGTGGGAACAGATGACAAGATTTACAAAACTGCAAACACACAGGTACTGGATGTAAAAAAAAAAAGCACATGAGTGCTTATTCCCTTATCCTTGATATAAAAGAATAATTAAATAGTTTTTACACAGTGGTGATAGTGTTGACACTCTGAGTTCTGGAGAAAACTGTGGAATGGATCAGAAGATCGTTTTTCTGTCAGCCTCCAACACTTGTTGATCACTAAACCTTAGGGAGTGGAGAGTCATGGTACTTTCAGAACTTGGGGAACTCTGTCAGCTCAGTCTGGACAATCTTTCATTGGGAAAAATCTCACAATGTGAAGGCACCAAGAAGAAAGGTACCGATATACACATGTGTATGTAATAATGATCTTTACATGACAAAAGATGTAGGAGATGTTTTATTTTGGCTGTCATTTCACTTGTTTTGGGGTTTGAAGATGTAACAATTAGCACTTGCAAGTGAGTTTTAAAAATATATTTTTTTTTGTTATTCTGCTATTTGGGGTCAGGATAGCTCAATGGTCAGAGCGCTTGCTTTCCCTCAGTCAAGCTAAGCAAGTTCGAGCGTGGTTACAAGTTGGATGGGTAACCGTTTGCGTGCCTTGGCTTCAGTATGGTCCCCCAGTTCACCTAGCTGTAAATGGGTACCTGCCCTCTTTAGGGTCAGGGAAGGTAAAGCAACAGGGAGAGATAGATGGGCGCCACCCTCAACATGCTGGCCCCTAGAGAAGCTGAGGTCTCTGATGCCTCGCTCCCCTACGACCGCCTAGGTTATGGGACACATTTACCTTTTACTATTTGATAATTCTCTCTCTCTCTCTCTCTCTCTCTCTCTCTCCTCTCTCTCTCTCTTTCTCTCTCTCTCTTAATTCATAGTATTGTTTAAAGTAAGAAAGTGTTTAGTAACTTTTTCATTCATTGTAAATTATGAGTATCTTACCCTCCAAAATTAACACAAACATTTGCATCACACTCAAAGAGATCAGTTTAACTTTCAGTTGTACATTGTTTTTCTTTTGTCAGTATAAAATTTGCATTTCAAAAAGAATGTTTTTGAAGAAGTAATTTTTCTTTTATGTTTTTCGGTTTTGCAAGGGAAGACAGAGTAGATGAACAAATTATTCTCAGGTGTTTGCTGTTTGAATTCAGTGTTTTAGCAGGAGAGAAAGGACAGGGGCTGAGATGACTGACTGCAGTATTGTTGCTGAGATGACTGAATACAGTATTGTTGCTGAGATGACTGAATACAGTACTGATGTTGAGATGACTGAATACAGTATTGTTGCTGAGATGACTGAATACAGTATTGTTGTTGAGATGACTGAATACAGTATTGTTGCTGAGATAACTGAATACAGTATTGTTGCTGAGATGACTGAATACAGTATTGTTGTTGAGATGACTGAATACAGTAGTGTTGTTGAGATGACTGAATACAGTATTGTTGTTGAGATGACTGAATACAGTAGTGTTGTTGAGATGACTGAATACAGTATTGTTGCTGAGATGACTGAATACAGTATTGTTGCTGAGATGACTGAATACAGTATTGTTGTTGAGATGACTGAATACAGTAGTGTTGTTGAGATGACTGAATACAGTATTGTTGCTGAGATGACTGAATACAGTATTGTTGCTGAGATGACTGAATACAGTAGTGTTGTTGAGATGACTGAATACAGTAGTGTTGTTGAGATGACTGAATACAGTATTGTTGCTGAGATGACTGAATACAGTATTGTTGCTGAGATGACTGAATACAGTAGTGTTGTTGAGATGACTGAATACAGTATTGTTGCTGAGATGACTGAATACAGTATTGTTGCTGAGATGACTGAATACAGTAGTGTTGTTGAGATGACTGAATACAGTAGTGTTGTTGAGATGACTGAATACAGTATTGTTGCTGAGATGACTGAATACAGTATTGTTGTTGGACAAAGTCCTCATTCAGTCAGTTTTAAGGCTGGACACTGCTGCTGTTTTATTTTTTTATGCTAGTTACAACAAAATGTGAATGGGTTTTATAGCTGGACTTAGTTGAGCATAACCCTGAAGTCGATGAAATCAGAATTTTCAAGCACCTTGTCATAGAAATGATTCTAAAGGGTAAATATACAAACACACACACCACACACATACACACACACACACACACACACACACACACACACACACACACACACACACACAGTGACAAACACACACACACACACACACAGTGACAACCACACACCACACACACACACACACACAACACACACACACACACACAGTGACACACACACACACACACACACACACCACACACACACACACACACACACACCACACGCACACACACAACACACACACACCCCACACACACAACACACACACCACACACACACAGTGACACACACACAACACACACACCACACACACACACACCGCACACACACACAGTGACACACCACACACACACAACACATGACACACACACACACACACACACACACACACGCCCACACACACAGTGACACACACACACACAACACACACATACACACACACACACGCACACAACACACAGTGACAACAACACACACGACACACACCACACACAGCACACACCACACACACACACACACACACACACACACACACACACACACACACAACACACACATACACAACCACACACACACACACCACGCACCACCACACACACACACACAACACACCACCACACACATACACACACACACACACACACACAAACACAACACACAACACACACACACACACACACACCACACACACCCACACACACCACACCCCCCACCCCACACACCACCACACACACACACTTGAAAGTACAATGACTTTAAAAGATCACTTTCCCCTTTCATGTCACAGTTGCAGTTCTTATACTTGACACCACCAAACCTATATCATGTATATATAGCATCACTGTATCGTTTTCTCAATTTTTGACAACCCCCCCCCCCCCCCCCCAAAGAAAAGGGAGGGTGGCTTCCTTTTTTCTGAAATTGTCTGGGAGAAAGGAGAGTGGACAGGTTGAATGGAGACAAGATTGCCCTCCCACATGAGCCAGGACACTTCCTGTGAAAAACTGTGTGTTACTGATGTAACACCTTTTTATTACCATTGTTTTGGGCTGTGTCGTCAGGTGTTGATATTTGTGGAAATGTCAAATGTATCTTTTTTTGGCCTGTGTTGCTTTCTTCTCTGCTGTATCCTTTCTATTTCTCTCTATATATTTGAATCGCTTACATTATGATCAGTGTATCTGTTTTAACATTAATGTTTAGGTGAGTTTGGGATTATGTTCATTTTATTCACGTCTATCTCTTTTGTTTGAATAATTATCAATGTATCTAGTTGGGGGTAATGGGGTTCATAATTATATCTATCTGCTTTCTTTAAATCATAGGTTGATACTGTGGTTGATAATCATATCTACCTGCTTTCTTGAAATCATAGGTTATAATGGTTGATAATATATCTATAGCTTCTTAAATCATAGGTTGATAATAGTGTGGTTCATAATTATATCTGCTTTCTTTAAATCATAGGTTGAACTTTTGTTGTTCATGGTAGTGGTTTTTATGGGGGGGGGGGTTGTTATTACTTTATTTTTGGTTTTTGATTTTGTTTTGTTTTATTTGTTGTTGTTTTTATTTTATTTTTTATTTTTTATACTACTTTATGTCACAGCAGATTTCTTTGTGTGAAATTCGGGCTGCTCTCCTCGGGGAGAGTGCGTCGCCACAAGTGCAATGCCTACCCATTATTTTCTTTTTCCCTCAGGGATGGTGTCTAAACACGACACCTGTGTGCATTCTGGTTTTGTTTTTTTTAATAAGTTTTTCATCCATTCCTACATTGGCACACGGGGCCTCGTTTATAGTCTGATCTGAATGACTTACTTGTTGTTGCTTGTTACTTTTGTAAGGGGGGGGGGGGGGGGGGGGTTGCTATTCCCTAATTAGGGCAAAGGCTGAATGAAAAAAGAATGTGAATGCTTATCTGTTACCCTTGAAAACTAAGAAAACATTCATTCATTCTCTCATTCTCTCCTCTCTCGTCTGTCTCTCTCTACTCTCTCTCTCTCTCCCCTCTCTCATCTCTCTCTTCTCTCTCTCTCTCTCTCTCTCTCTTCTCTCTTCTCTCTCCCTCCTCTCTCTCTTCTCTCTTCTCTCTCTCTCTCTCCTCTCTCTCTTCTCCTCCCTCTTCTCTCTCTCCTCTCATGCTAACACACACACTCACCCATACATGTATGCACGCACACACACCAGCACATGAGCTCTTGTTAAATCATCCTTGGAATAAAGAAAATGAAAACATAATCATGGATTAAATAACACCTGCATGCACATGCACCTGCACACACAGACACACACACACAGACACACACACACAACACAACGACAACAC
>CM060347.1:36365432-36370432 GCA_030674155.1 Stramonita haemastoma | reverse complement strand
GTGTGTTTTTTGCCCAGTCCCCTCCCCGCTGTCCCCTTGTGTATGGGCTTAAAAAGCTTGACACAATAAAACATTGTCATTGTCATTGTCTGTGGGGCACGCCCAAGATGGCGACTGAGCAAGTCAACCTGACATGAGCTGCCCAAAAGTCTAATCCTTTCACTTGGAAACAGCCCGAATAGTTTCTGGTTTGTGCTTTAAATATATTCCAGGACTATTGTGGAGGAGAAATATCAACCAAATGGTGTCTTTGGAGCTATGGGGGGCCAGGCCAGGATGGGGGCTTTAGAAGTAAGCTGTGTGACAGTCACAAAAGGAAAAAGCCAGTCAATCATAGAAGGCTAACCAGTCACAAAGGCATGAATACTGTGTTACAGTGACTGATGTAATCCTCAGCTACATGTGTTCGTGCTTTCTCCTGGCTGTGTGTCCTGTTTGACTAAGACGGTTATATCCTCCTACTTACCACCCACCAGCAAAGACTTGTTGCCAACACTTTTAGGCCAATTAGAACTGTCACTGATGGTGTTTTTGCAGTGGAAGATGTGTGGGTACATGATGTACCATTGGGAACACTTATAACCAGTAAGGGTACCCATGCACTGCTGCTTGTGGCCAACTTTCTTTTCGCCTGTCGGAAAGTAGCACTTGGAGGAGACGTGGAGACAAACCCTGGACCTGAGCCCATGGATGAGGAGATGGAACTTTTCTTTAACAAGCTAGAAGACAAACTGACTCAACAGTTCTCTTCTCTAGATAAATCCCTGCAGGGCAGATCTCTCACCTTCTACAAGCAGTGACAGGACACGGGAGAGTCTGAAAAAGATCGCAGAAAGCCAGTCTGCTATGTAGGAAACCATCACCCAGCTGTGCCTTGATATGACGGAGATAGGCAATACTGTAAACGAAAACATTGCAGCTATCGAAAATGTACAGTCAGAGCAGGAACAGTTGCACAAGACAATCTGTGGGCTCCATGATGAAATAGATGGCTTGGAGAGTTTCTCAAAAAGAAACAACATGAAAATACTTGGTATCCCAGAAGTTGAAAGGATGGAGGATGGTGTCACTTGTGTAGAGACTGTGGTGAAATATTACACCCCCACATACCTGACCAGCAGTGGGCTGATGACGTCATTTAACATGCCCACCTTTGGGAAAATCTACCTCTGGCGGCCCTAGCAGATGACCATGACCTATGATTGTGAAATTTCAAAGGTGGGGAGACCTGATGCGTGTCATGACTGGGCTGACAGTGGCACAGGACCTGACCCCCAGACAGTCAGCACAGTTGAGGGAGCTGAGGGAGGAGGGGAAGACCCTATTTCGTCAGGGCAAGCTGCATTTGAAAAACTCTGACTCCCGCACTACACCACGTGACCAACGTGGTGGGGGAAATCCTTACACTGAGAGGGGGGCTCTCTGCTCTCATCAGCTGTCTTCGCTCACCCAGCAAGGAGAGAGGGGTTTCCGTGAGGTCACAGCAGGAGCAGACACCTCTTCCCATGTGACTGACCCTGGTATGCAGTTACAGGGCGGCAGATGAGTGAGTGGTCTGCCTTGTTGAAACATTTACTGTCCCTGATTTTGATTTTGATCTACATTTCAGTGACTTTATGGTTATTTACAACCCAGCAGTAAAGCTTTCTAAAATGGGTCGCAGATCAGGGGGGACTGTGTTGTTGATCAAGAAAACAATGTCAGTTTTCTAACATTATTGAAACAGGTTTGGAAAATATTGTTTGTGTCAGTAAACAGTGCTACTACAAAAATCTAACTTTTGATAATAACCTTGAAATGCTAGAACAGTTCCTACTTACAAGATATGAACTGGTGGAAGGTGTGTATTTTGTCATTGCAGGTTACATGAATGCCAGAATTGGAGAGTGAAGTCTGGAAGAGGAAGGTGCAGATGAAATGTTTGTACACAATGGTGTTGGTTTGTTTGCTAGAAAATCTAAAGACAGTGTTACAAATGGTTTTGGAAAGTCATTGATTGAACTGTGTTCACTTTTCAGTTAACCCCTTTAAATGGCTTGTACATGGGGACAAAGATGGTCACTTCTCTTTCCCAATGGGGAAGCAGTGTGATTGATTATTTTGTATGCTCTGTTGTCTGTTGTTTTGTGTGAAAGATTTTTATATTACTAATTGTATAGAATCGAACCATTGCCTCTTATATTGCACTTACAATGCATACATGACAAGGAATTGGGTAAGGAAGCAGAAAATAAGTCTTACCAGAAAGTTAAATGGAATGCTGGAAAATCACAGCTGTTTCTAGAATTTTTTGCATCAGATGAAGCCACAGATATTTTGGCAAATGCCACTAATGATATCAATCTTAACATAGAAACTGCTGTTGACAAATTTACAACATTACTGCAGAAGGCAGGGCAGTGCATGCAACACACAGTTCATATGAGAACACGTGCAAGGAAAACAAACCACTGGTTTGACTGGGAGTGCATGCAGAAAAAGCATGAAGCTGGCAGAGCACTGAACAAGTTCACTTGTATGGAATATGCGGAGGACCAAAAGCCATATGGAGAAAAAAAGTCTGAGTATCAAAATTGTATAAAGGAAAAGAAAAAGAGTTATGGGAAATCAGTTATAGATACTCTGACTCAAAGTAAAGGGATAGCAGCACATTTTGGTCAACAATACGAAAAGTTAGGAGACAGAAGTTTAATGTACCATCTATTTTGATAGATAGAAAACACATTTTGAAGACATTCTCGCTGTGGATCACACTGAGCGTGAAAATAGAGAGGGAGATACTGAAGAGGAAGAATTTTATGTTTCTGATCTAGTTGATGAAATATCTGGAGGGGAAATTTGACAGGATGTCAGAAGACTTAAAGTGAATAAAGCTTCAAGGCTAGATGATATTCCCAGTGAATTCCTAAAAAAAACTGCAGAGCCACTCATATTGCCTTTTTTGACAAAAATGTTCAACCATATGTATACAACTGGTTCCTATTCTATAGCTTGGACACAGTCAGTCATTGTTCCCTTAATGAAAAAAGGTGATGCTAACAACCTAAAAACTATAGAGGAATCTCCTTACTCAGTATTTTGAATAAAATTTTTACTTCTTTTCCTAAACCAGAGACTGTATAAATGGGCAGAAAAGGAGGCGAAATTTAGTGAAGAACAGGCTGGATTTCACAGGAATCACTCTACTGTAGACCACATATTTACTCTTGTTACAATGGTTAGGTCTTGTTTGTATTGTCAGAAGAGAAGTAAACTATATGTTGCTTTCATGAATTATCATAAGGTTTTCGATACAGTAAATAGTGATATACTTTGGAAAGTGCTAAAAAAAATCAATGTTTCATCAAAAATGATCAGCATGTTAAAAAGTATGTATAGTTGTGTGCAAAGTTGTGTGGGCTGGGGTTCTGAAGTGTCTGATTTTTAAAAAAAAAATGTCAATTGGGCATGAAACAGGGCTGTTTGATGTCTCCTTTGATTTTTTCATTATTAATCACTGAAGTAGCAGAAGAAGTTTCACAAAAGGGAAAACATGGTTTTCAGTTTTTACCTGACTTACAGGACATTTTTCTCTTTCTGTTTACAGATTATGTTGTTTTGTTTTCTCATAGCCCCAGTGGCCTTCAAAACCAACTAAATAACATGCAAGGAGCATCTGACACTTAAAAATTAACTGTACATCTTGATAAAACTAATTTTATGGTGTTCAGGAAAGGTCAGCATTTATCCAAATCGGAAAAGTGACATTTTAAAGGTCAAAATATTGAGGTTGTTAACAGCTGCAATTTTCTTGGTTTTACTCTTACAACTAAAGTATCTGTTGGCACAGCACAGGAAGAGTATGCAAGACATGCTAAACATAAAGTTTTTGAGATTTTGAAAATGATGTGGGCTTTGGGCAACATGGATATGCTTGTGTTTTTTAAATTGTTTGATGCCCAGGTCAAACTTATGTTGTTATATGCTTCTGAGCTCTGGGGGTTTACAAACTTTCACTGTATAGAACCGGTGCATTCATTTGCTTGCAAACGTTTGTTAAACATTTACCCCCAAACTTCTAACACAATGATCTATGGGGAAACAGGTCATTATCCCATGTATATTGATAGCACCGTAAGATCTAATGCGTACTGGTTTAAACTTCAGAATATGTCTTTATGCAGATTTCCAAATCAGACATATTTGATGACTGCAAACAGGATCCCAGAAACCACCAAAAGACATTTAGATGTAAATAACTAGCCATATTGTATTAAAAGATGTCTTGATCTTTTTGGCTTCTCTAAGTGTCGGTAAATAGCAGGGTGGGAAATGAACAAGCTTTTCTAAAAAAAAATTAAAGCAGGCATGCTTGACTGCTTTCATGGAGACTGGCATGCAAAAGTGTCAGAAAGTGACAGATTCGAAAGGTATAGGTCATTGAAATCACTGTTACAGCCTGAAAAGTATTTACTGCTATCACCATAGGTAAATTCAGACATGCACTGGTCAAGTTTCGACTTGGAATTGATGATCCAAACATGAATAACAGATTTAATAATAAATCTAAAAAGTGCCCTTTTTGTGACAAAATTGAAATGAAATCCGTTTTCTATTTGAATGTACAAAGTTTACAGATTTGAGAGAGAAATACCTACCCAAATACTTCACAAATGATAATGAACATTGCCTCTAAACTATTCTGAATAGTGAAAGTGTTTACCAGTTGAGACATTTTAGTATGTATATATTTTATGCTCTGAAAGCCAGAGAACTCAGTTAAGTACAATCAGTGTACAAAAAAATTGATGTAGTCTATGTATATTTGGAAATTAACTCATGACAATGCCAAAATTCTTTTGTTTGTTTATTGTTTTGTTTTTCGTTTCTTCTATCAAAATGTGTACCCCCTTGTATACAGGCTGGTGGACTTACAATCAAAATCCAGTTTTGACTCTCTCTCTCTCTCTCTCTCTCTCTCTCTCTCCTCCTCTCTCTCTCTCTCTCTCTCTCTCTCTCCT
>CM060347.1:36357932-36360432 GCA_030674155.1 Stramonita haemastoma | reverse complement strand
CTGGCATACTTCAGAATCTAGCACATGCAACCTGCTTGTCTCTGTAGTTTGTCTGTAATTTCTTTTTAAGTAAAAGGGAACAAATGAAAATCAGACACCGCCTACATTAAATTTTGCCCCCTCTCCTCCACGTGCAAACTGCACTGAATCTTGCCGTGTCTTGTCACTGGGGCTGCTGACACGGTAACTGTATCAACGTTGCCAGCTGACATCACCACTCAGTAAACTGTGTGAATTAGATCCTGCTTTTTGATATTCAAATTTAATTGTACGAATTTTAAAAATAGAAACGATATATGCACACAAAAATGGTTATGATGATGATAGTACTAATGTCGCGTGCACGCGCGTGCACGCGCGCGCGCGCACGCGTGCGCTATGTGTGTGTGTGTGTGTGGTGTGTGTGTGTGTGTGTGTGTGTGTGAGAGAGAGAGGGGAGAGAGAGAGAGAGAGAGAGAGAGAGAGAGAGAGAGAGAGAGAGAGAGGAGAGAGAGAGAGAGAGAGAGAGAGAGAGCGTAATTAAACCCCTGTTGCTCTTACTGTGTTCTTGGAATGTCAATAAATATGTGTCAAAGATAAATGACAAAAATATTTTGTTATAATTACTTTGATGTTTGTTACAAGATACTGTATGGATCCGGGAACTTATGTTGAAAATTGACAGCTGAATATGTTTTTGTTATTGTTGTTTTTTCAACAGCTATACAGTATATCTTACATTAGCTAGTTACTCAGTTATTCAGTTATTCAGTTTTCTAACGAAAGAAGGTACAGGGGGATAATTTGTTTGATCAAAATGTATTTTTTCGGAAAAGGACTAAAACATTACTGAAATAATGTTACCATGCTCATTTTGTCAAAAGTCATTTAGGTTTGGCAAAGAATGTATCATGTATTCGTAGTGACTTACTATCAAAAAACTCATCTTTTCACTTAAATAGCGGTATGTTTATTGCTGGAATTGCTCATGAGATTTAAAAGTTTTCAGATGTGCATGTATTGCTGAGTAGACATTTCAAAAAATGGACTGCAAACATTGTCTCAGATATCATAGCAGGGATTTTCATTCTTTTGGTATTAAAGGCACGTCATGTTTTGGTAAATAGATGCTCTGAGAATTATACGATGTACAAGTATGGCAAAAATACGATAAATATGTGTAGAAATATAAATGTATATATTATCACATAATAAATGTGTTAGTGATAATCATGGTCGTTTTAATGTGTATCAGACACAGGTAAACATGTAATCATTATATTTTGTTATCTGCTGATTTGTACAAAGTTTATAGATGACACAAACAAAAAGAACACAATCAAAACAGTGAAGATTTTCTTTTTTAGGTCACTTGAACAATTTTCTATGTTGTGCTTTGTGTTAATCTACATAATTATTGAAAATGACATGTTTACAGAATATGGTTTAGAACACCTGGCCACTGTTTGGCTTTGAAACTGGTGTATTGTACCCCCTTCAGTAAGGGGCCATGGCCTATACTGAATAAACCATTTCGAGTTCGAATTCGAGTTCGAGTTCGAGTTCGAGTTCGAGTTCTCTCTCTCTCTCTCTCTCTCTCTCTCTCTCTCTCTCTCTCTCTCTCTCTCTCTCTCTCTCTCTCTCTCTCTCTCTCTCTCTCTCTCTCTCTCTCTCTCTCTCTCTCTCTCTCTCTCTCTTATGGAGTACCACAGGGATTATGGAGTACCATAATCATTATGGAGTACCACAGGGATCTATACTAGGACCAATTCTCTTTTCATTATACATAAATGACCTTCCTCTACATATTGCATCCAAATGTGAACTATTTGCTGATGACACAACCATACATACAAGCCATAATGACATTGACTCTCTTGCAACCATATTACAACAAAGCTGTAATGATCTTGTCAAATGGACAGATCTGAACCACATGTCTATTCACCCCCAAAAAGCAAAAAGCATGCTTATCACCACCAGACAAAAGCGACAAAATTTACCTCATAATCAGTTTCCAATACATATAAAAAAGGAAGCAATCGAACAAACCTCTCATCACAAAGTTCTAGGAGTGACAATTGATGAAAATCTCAGCTGGTTCTACCACATATCTCACCTATGCAAATACTTGTCCCAAAGAGTATACCAGTTGACTAAAATTAAACACTTCCTTGACTGCCATTCAAGGAAACTATTCTTTCAAGCTTACATACAATCCTCAATAGACTATGCCTCAACCCGATGAGATTCTGCCAGTGCAAACACTACGAAACCCTTATCAAGTCTGTATAAACGTGCTCTCACACTTATCCTCCTGAAGAAAACAACATTAAATTACTTGAAGTGGATTAAACTCAGTTAAGTATTCTCCCCCTACAACAAAGACTAAAATATAACAAGGGCATCCTGATGTTTAAGATAATGGCAGGAGCTGTCCCCACATCCTTAAGAGATAAGTTTCCAATGAATCGTTCCAGAAATACTGAAAAACCAAGTATCCCAATCCCAAGAATAGACT
>CM060347.1:36352932-36355432 GCA_030674155.1 Stramonita haemastoma | reverse complement strand
GTAAAAATGGAATGATGTTTGCTGATATAAAAGGATTTTTCAACCTTTAAAGTAGGAATAAAGAAAGCAGCCCCTGCTTCCTTATTTTCAAGAAGAGATCCATCAGTGTAAACTTTAACATGAGAAGGGTATATGTTTTCTAGATGCACCTTTACATATGAACCAAGGATAAGCTCATTGTCCTCTTTTTTTAAAGATGAATAATTGATATCAAAATTTGCCCTCTGAAGTTCCCAATTTGGACACGGTGATAAAGGAGGTGTAGAATTTTGCCATTCTTTAATATTGATTTTTGACTCTTTGAGAAGACCGGCAGTGTAAGTACCAATTGTAGCAAGAGAAGAAATATTTTTAGCTCTTTTGGGGAAATCTGAGTCAGATCTGATTGTAGTTTCCAATGCAATATTGTTTTCAATAGTTGAACTTCTCAAAATATACTTTGAAACGGCTAGATTACGATATTCATCTAAAGGCAGTACTTTTAGTTCTCTGTATGTTCCTAAAGACGACGTATGAAATGGAACTCCCAAAGCAATACGGAGGCTTTACAATCCAAACTTTGAATTTTGTTCAATAGATATTTAGGGGCACTGAAAAATAATTCTTGACCATATGTTAGTTTGGAACGAACCAGAGATAATGCTAAATGTTTTAAAACTAATGAATTTTGTGCCCATACTTGTCTACTGATTGCCTTTAAAATATTCAGACTTCTTCTGGCTTTGTTCAAGGTATATTCAATATGACAATGCCATGTTAACTTTGAAGTAAGTGTAATACCTAGAAACGTTATCATAGGCTTGTAATCTAGAACTTTATCACCGATCTTAAAGACAGGAAGGTTAGGAGGATCAGCACCACTGTTAAAAAGCATCATTTGTGTCTTTTCTGTAGAAATACTTAAGCCGTTATCTACCATATACCTATTAATCCTATCCAATTCAAGCTGATATAATTTTCTAACATAGTTTAACTGTCTTGTTGGTGTTATCTTTTTCATTGTTACTCTTTTCCACATACAAACGTCATCAGCATACTGAACAAGAACAACATTGTCCGATACAGACTTTGAGAGGTCATAAAGTAAAATATCAAATAAATAGGGTGCAATCACTGAACCTTGTGGTATACCCATTTGTAAAATTCTACTTGAGGAATAAGAATTTCCAACTTTTGCCTGGATGCTTCTTCCAGTAAGAAAATGTTTCAGATAGTAATAAATAAAACCTGACAATCCAATACATTTTAGTTTATATAATAGTCTAGCATGCCAAACCTTGTCATACGCTTTGTTAATATCAAAGAAAGTGGCAAGTATATTTTTTCTGCGAGCAAATTGATGTTTAATTTGAGTAGTCAGCTTTACTAGGTGGTCCATAGTTGATCTTCCTTTTCTAAATCCTGCTTGATTTACTGGGAGGATTTTATTTTTATCACAGTAATACACCAGCCTGTTCAAAATAAGTTTTTCCATTAGTTTATCAACATGTGATGTAAGTGCCACAGGTCTATAACTACTTGTATCACTTTTTGATTTACCTTGTTTAAATATGGGAACGATGATAGACTGCTTCCATATTAGAGGTAGTTTACCTTCTATCCAGCACTGTTGGAATAATCTATGTAGTAAAATAACCCAGTTTTTTGGTAAATGTTTCAACATTTGATTGGAAATTGCATCTACTCCTACTGAGGTTTTCTTATTGCTAAGAGATCTAATGACATCCTCAAGTTCTGGCACTGTAATCGGCGCGTTTATAAATGATGTATTATCAGGAAAAGGATCTTTATACATATCTTTTAGTATTTCTTCATTTCTAAAAGCAATTTCTGACTGTGAAAGACTTGTATTGCTCATGGTATTCGCAAACATATCAACAAAAGCTTCAGCCTTGTCAGAGTTAGATGGGAACTCTTTATCTTTAATTATGATTGGACAAGATGGTTGCTGTATACCATTTTTCATTTCCTTAAACTTTTTCCATACTTTCTGCAGATCCTTATGTGAAAAAACCTCCTGCTTACAAAAGTTGGACCAGAATTCAAGTTTAACTTGTTCAATAACTTTATCACATGCTTTATTAGCTAGTTTCAACAATCTATGATTATCTTGTGATTTATTTTTTAAGTAAGTTTTGAATGCTATTTTTTTCTTTATAACAGCATTTTCACAGGCTTCATTCCACCATATGTTCCCTGCATGTATATCAGACTTCACAGATGAACATTTAGGAATAGAACAATCTGCAGCTCTTAAAACTATTTTTGTAAATCTGTCATAAAACGTATCTATGTCATCAGATTGTATACTGCTGGTGTCATATACTTTTAGAAAAGATTGAAACAGGTCCCATTTTGCTTTATTGTAGTTATATTTTGGAATTATATCTTTGACTTTTTCATTATGTGCTGGCCTCCCATATAACGTAATGATAATAGGTAAGTGATCACTACCTAGAGAATCACTGTAGGTTTCCCATGTACAATATGGAGCTAAAAG
>CM060347.1:36320432-36350432 GCA_030674155.1 Stramonita haemastoma | reverse complement strand
GGGAAAGTGGCAATGGCAGAGTGCAGACCTGTTTAACAGCTCTCCAGTTTGAATGAAAAAATCTGCCTGTTCCAATGGATGCACTGTTATTATTTTTGGCAGGCGTGTGTGCAGTGACTTTGTGCCTTCAAATGTGTTGATAGAGAAGTCTAGGGGTCAGCAGGAAGTCGGTGGTATGTTCTTAAATTGCTACATGGAGCAAAGAAGGGACCATTTTCAAGTGAAGGTAAACAAAATGTTGTTGCCTTTCTCTCCATCAACGTTTATGGTTGCACGTACACAAACTGTCGTGAGGAGCGTGGGGAAAACCCTGTGCTGTATTTGTTGGCGAGTAGTGCCATGTGCTTTACGTGTGTGAAATACAGGTTTAGGGGTTGTCATCTGTACAATATCTAGTGCCTGTTTGATAAGCACTGGGTGACAAAACATAGACACCTGAAAACTGTCACAGAACACACAAGTTGCACTTCAGGCTCACTCGTTTGGATTCGTTCCTATGTATTAATGCATCTCAGATAAACAATGAATTAACACTTGGTTTGAAAAAAAAAAAAAAGGTTAAAACTAGGCACATGAAAATGTCACAAAATATGATTGCTCCACCACCAAACAATATGTTTCAATTCATAGACTGGCAGTCTGTTCAAATGCAGCAAAGCTTACAGCAACATTTAAATGGAGTTAAAACAGACATTGACCAAAAATTCTGCACTCTGGAGAGCAACCTCTCAAACTTCATGGTTGAAATAAGTGAACTAAAAGAAAGAGTAGTTGTCAATACAAATGACATAAAAGAACTGCAGGAAAACAACATAACCTTGACGGACAGATTAGATGTACTAGAGAGAAAGCTAGAATCAGCAGAGCAAGAGGCAAAGGCATCCAACCTAAGATTCATGGGTATAGCTGAACGTGACAGGGAGGATGATTATCAGACAAGTCAAATTGTTATTGACATTCTAAACGATCACTCCCCTGTACCAAGCTGGCGACAAGAAGATTATCTCCAGAGCGTTCCCTTGGGGAGACCACACCCACACAATGCCCGTCCCATTCTGGTGCAGTTTTGCCGCTTTGTGGACAAACTATCAGTTCTATCTGACAGGGACTTGAGAGACAGTTTGAGGGAAAGCGGCATCAGAGTGGCTGCTGACCTCACAACAGGCCAAAGGAACATGCTAGAGTTCATCACGGGCAAGGCAAGATTGCCTACATCTACAGTGGAAAGCTGTACGTCAAAGACAGGCAACCAAGTTTCCCCAGGAAAAGCAGCAATGCAGACCATCCGTATTCCCTTACCCCTTGCAGAGAGAGAGTGGCAGAAATGGTCAGCGCCCCAGTGGTCCCCAAGCAGGAGGGAGATCCATGTCACGCTACAGAGAGCAGCCACGAAGACATCACTCTGAAGCCAGACAGGGCAACTTTGGAGCAGCAAACAGGCACTACAGGATATCAGAGCAACCTTGGCAATTCAGGTCTCCAAGGTATCATGATTCTTCTGAAGAACAGGAGATGAGAAATTGCCTTACCACCAATCAAATACAGGAGGGCAGGACAGGATGACCCTCAGTCACAAGGACTACCTTGAAAAGGAATGTATACCTGTGACCCCTGGCACACGTTCCTACAGTAAAGTAACAAAATCTAGTCAAGCCAGAGGTCATAGGGCTACCAGTCACAAGAGAACTGTGATGATTAAAAACAGAGACAAAAATACAACCAGAGATGACAGTAGCTCCAATGCAGGGAGGGTTCAGGGTAAAGGATCAGGGCAATCACCAGCAGATGAGCAGGCAAGCAGTGGCACCTCCTGAGGAGGAGAAAGAGTTTGACACTGCTGGCTTTAAGGAGGGAAAGCGAAATGACTCACTTAATGACATATTACAGGAAGTGATTTCAAATGATGATAACACAGCCAACAGTGACATTACTAATAAGGAAGATGACAACAGTACTGAAAATCAGGATGAAGACAAATCAGATGCAGGTGATGACTTAGCAGAATACAGTGAGAGTATGTCTCAATGTAACATGACAGCTATCAATACCAAAATATGTGATGGAATGACATGGACTGTAAAACAAGACAAGACATTGACAAAAATGAGCCACAAGGTACAAAAGAAACAGATGCAGAGGAAAACACAAGTCACTATGACCCAACAGAGGAGACTCTTCCAAAACTGACAATGACTCAGGGAGCAAGTAGTGACAAATGACAGACCAAGACTTGGGACATAAGAATAACAGTAGTGATGCATGCAGCAGGTCTGAAAAAGAGGGGGGTAAGCCAGAAGGGTCTTCACCTTCTGCCCATGCTTTACGTCCAAGGCGGACAGCATCTAGATCACATGCTGCAGATCAGAGTCAGAGAAAACTGCTGCAAGATCAACAAGTCAAAGCAGCATTGTTGATTCATTTAGAAAAGCAGACTCTGCAAAGCAAGCAGGGGGTAGGCAGCGACCCCAACCTCACAAACACCAGACCAAAAAGAATGGTGCCCAACACACCAACAAATAGGGACATGGCCGGGCCACAGTACTTAGTAGGCAGTCCCCTGAATCAACATCAACATCCAGGATAGTAACAAGTCCTGATGTACATAGTGTAAATATGCAATGTGTTAAATTTCTTAATTATAATGCTAATGGACTTCTACAAAAGTTAGAAAACTCTGAGTTTATTAATGTTTTGATGTCTTATGACTTCCTATGTTTAACTGAAACTGTTATTGCTTTTGATGTTGAGTCAGCTTTATTTGATGACTTTGTAATATTTACTTCTAAAGCTAAGAATTAGCTATCCCATCATGGAAGATACTCTGGTGGAGTAATTGTAATGATAAGAAAATCTTTTGCCGATTTTATTACACGCATCCAGGTAGAACAAGAAAATACAGTAGTTTTACAGATAGACAAACACCTCTTTTCCACAGATAAGAACATAATGATGATTTGCTCATACATCCCACCTTGTGACTCTGCGTTCTGGAAGTCACAACATGGCGTATATGGAATTGAAATACTTGATCAATGTTTGGCAGATATATATGAACAATATGGAGATTTTACTGCAAGAACTGCAATGGAAAACTATAGTTTTAATGGAGATAGTAGTGATTTTGAACAAATGTTGACTGCTGACTATAATCATTATCCAAGGAAATCTCAAGATGATATTATTAATAACTTTGGGGAACAACTAATTGAACTGTGCAACATGCATGACTATGTAATATTAAATGGCCTTAATGAGCCAGGCTTTGATGATAATTGTACATTTATTGGATTTTCTGGTGAAAGTGTGGTGGATTACTTTGTTGTATCTGTGGAACTTTATTCATCTGTTCATATTTCAGCTTTAGAAGTAGAGAACATTGTAGAGTCAGACCATTTACCAGTAAGTATGAAAGTAGAATCAAGAGACATACAGGAAGGGGATTGTATTAAAGACAAACAAAATGAAAATAAAGTCTATGAAAAATTCAGATGGAATGAAACATATAGAGATGAGTTTGTTAAATCATGGGAAAGCAAAGATATCCAAAATAGAATGATGATAGCCATAATGGATTTAGAAAGAAATGTAGATAGTGCCCTTGAAATATTCGTACATTGTCTTAAAGATGCTAGTAGGTGTATGGTTAAGAAAACTGGTTTGAACAAAAAGACAAGATCAGCATGGTTTGATGATGAGTGTAAAAACATGAAAAAAGAAACTAGAAGAAAACTTAATCCCTTTCGAGTTACCAGGAAGGAAGAAGAAAAAAATCATATTTGTTGAAGCTAGAAAAAGGTATAAACAGTTACTAAAAGCCAAGAAACTCTCATACAACAGGCAACAAACTGAAAGATTAGCAAGTGAGGTTAACAGTCCTACTTTTTGGAAGGAATTACGAAGATTGGGTCTTGGAAACAAGAAAAGAATTACAAATAACATTACTACAAATGGATGGGTTAATCACTTTAAAAAGTCTTCCAAGGCAATAATGATGAATGTTTTAATAAATGTGATATTATAAATGATTTTTCCGAGGATACAGACCATGTGTTAGATAAAAAGATAACAGAAGTAGAAGTCACAAATGCTATTGGGAGACTGAAAAACAATAAAGCGTGTGGTATTGATGAAATTTCTGCAGAAATGCTAACAACCGGTGGTGCAAAAGTAAATGCATTTCTGCTAAAGCTGTTTAATGTAATTTTTGACCAAGGTATATACCCACAAGAATGGTCCAAAGCTATAATTGTTCCTCTATATAAGAAAGGAGACCCTGCGATGTTGATAATTATAGAGGAGTGTCTCTTTTAAGTATAATATCTAAATGTTATACTACAATACTGAATGTTCGATTATATGATTGGTTAGAAAGCAATAACTTAATCTCAGAATGTCAGGCAGGTTTTTGACAAACGTATTCTACAATTGATCAATGTTTTACTTTATATGCCACTATTCAAAACTATTTAACTAAAAAAAGAAGAAAACTGTATGTTGCCATTGTAGATTTTAAAAAGGCCTTTGACACAGTTGAACATGACAAGTTATTACGATACATCAAAGACCAAAGTGTAAAAAGAAAGTTTTTTGCATCACTTAGAGCTATGTACAAATCGTTATCAGCATGTATACGAGCAAATTCTGAATTGACTAATATATTTCAAACCCTAATGGGAGTAAGACAGGGATGTGTTCTGAGTCCGACATTGTTCTCTATGTTACTAATCAGTTGGCAAACATTATGAATGAAAAGGGTAAACATGGTGCTCAAATGTATCCAGATATTTTGGAGTTATTCATCTTGTTATTTGCTGATGACGTGGCATTATTGTCAACTACACCCACTGGCTTACAGAATCAATTAAAGGTCTTAGAAACTTGTTGTGTTAATATGAAATTAAGTGTAAATGTAGACAAAACTAAGATTATGTATTTAGGAAAGGGGGTTTCTTAGCAAAGCATGAAAAATGTTTTTTTGAAAATAAAAGATTGGATGTAGTTAACAATTATTGTTATTTGGGATTTAATTTCACATCTATGATTAGCACAAAGAGAGGTACATCACATCTGGTCACTAAAAGCAAAAAAGCAGTTATACACCTTAACAAAGTTTTTCAGAAGTGCAAGGAAATGACAATGAACACATTCTTCAAGATATTTGATACCAAAATACAACAGATACTGTTATATTCAGCTGAAATTTGGGGGTTACATAGACTAGAACATCTAGAAAAAGTACATTTGATAGCTTGTAAAAGGTTCCTAGATGTACCTGCCAAGACACCAAATAAAATAGTGTATGGAGATCTTGGCAGGTACCCACTGTATGTAAATACATATGCTGCATGTGTAAGATTCTGGTTTAAATTAATACACATGGATTCTGAAAGATTGCCGCACAAAGCTTATCATATGTTGTTAGAAATGGATAAAAAAAGGCAAACAATGTTGGGTCTCTAAAATCAGAGAAATACTATGTATAACTGGATATAATATTGTTTGGCTAAACCAAGGAGTAGGAGAAATAAAAACGTTCTTACATGCATTTAAACAGAGACTTATAGATTGGTTTGCCCAGGAATGGACTGGTACCATTAGAGATCGTAGTAGATAATTATGAAACTTATAGAAATTTTAAGATTGTTTTTGAAAAAGAAAAGTACATCTGTGAAATGGATACATATTGTTTTCGTGTTGCAGTTACTCAAGTACGATTTAATGCTCTACCACTGAATAATAATACATATCGTTATAATAGTTCAAACGAAGTTAAGAAATGCCCTGTTTGTAAAGACTAGATAGAAAATGAAGAACACTTTATATTCAATTGTCCTGTCTATGAAGATTTGAGAACTAAGTTTCTGAAAAATTCAAAAAGACTTCCTATGTACGTGCTACTTAATGCTACAACACTTTCTGACATATATAATTTATCACAATTTATTTTTCATGCTATCAAAAGAAGAAACAAGATATCTTTCTAGAACGATATCTTTATATTGATGAATACAATGTTTAACATGTTGTTGATTATGATCCAGGTGAATTGTTTTGCAATGAACACTTTGGATCTACTACATAGTTGATGTAATTGTTTGTGTTTTATTGTTGAGGATACATTATTTCATATGTATTTATTCGTTGATAGTAACAATAAGTGTATAACATTTATGTCACATGCACACTCCATTTGCCTACCATTCTTTTGTATTGTGGCCCAAGGCCGATGTACAGTAAGTCTGAAGTCTGAAGTCTGAAGTCTGAAGTACTCTCTCTCTTCTCTCTCTCTCTCTCTCTCTCTCTCTCTCTCTCTCTCTCTCTCTCTCTCTCTCTCTCTCTCTCTCTCTCTCTCTCTCTCTCTTCTCTCTCTCTCTCTCTCTCTCTCTCTCTCTCTCTCTCTGTCTTCTTGTTTTTGTTTCTTCTTTTTTATATGAAGTATGAATGTAAAAGAAAGGATAATATTGTCACCTGATATGATTGTTTGACTTGTATCATTCTTCTTTTTTCTATGACTTTTTTTTTTTTTTAAGAAAAAAAACAACACAAAAAACCTACCACCTCAAGTACATGTGCGCCTGCGGATATGTGCTTATAAATATAAGTGTGAGTAAGTGTGTGTGTGTGTGTGTGTGTGTGTGTGTGTGTGGTGTGGTGTGGGTGTGTGTGTGTATGTGTGTGTGTGTGCATTTGGGGTGTGTGTGTGTGTGTTGTGTGTGTGTGTGTGTGTGTGTGTGTGTGTGTGTGTGTGTGTGTGATTTGTATGTGCATTTGCCTGCGGGCGTGCATGCGTGAGTGAGTTGTATGTATGTATGTATGTATGTATGTATGTATGTATGTATGTATGTATGTATGTATGTATGTATGTATGTATGTATGTATGTATGTATGTATGTATGTATGTATGTATGTATGTATGTATGTGTGTGTGTGTGTGTGTGTATGTATGTATGTATGTATGTATGTATGTATGTATGTATGTATGTATGTATGTATGTATGTAATGTATGTAATGTATGTATGTATGTATGTATGTATGTATGTATGTATGTAGTTGATGTATGTATGTAGTATGTGATGTATGTATGTATGTATGTATGTATGTGTGATGTATGTATGTATGTATGTATGTAGTATGTATGTTGTGTGTTGTGTGTGTGTGTGTGTGTGTGTGTGTGTGTGTGTGTGTGTGTGTGTGTGTGTGTGTGTGTGTGTGTGTGTGTGTGTGTGTGTGTGACCTACGTGTAGGAGTGAGTTTTACGTGTATTATTATCATACTATTATCACTATTGTTGATATTATTCTTATTGTCATTATTATAATCATTGTATTATCTTAGTTCCTTCTGAGTTTATTTTGTTGTTATGAGTTGTAACAATGTTGTAGCTAAGTATTTTTGGGTGGACTTTTCTTGGTTGCTAAGTTGTTTATTTCATTATGTTTCTTTGGTTGCTCTTTATCTATTAACGCTTCTCTTTTCTTTTATAATCAAAATCATGTTATTGTGGCTTCTGATTTTCGTCTTCTGAAAGTGTGCATTTTTATTATCTTATTATGTATAATGTCCTTATTCCTTTATGTTGTTTGGTACTGCATATAGTTTTACTGTTTAGTATCTTTTTATCTTGATGTTTCCCTGAAAAGGGCGGGGACTGGATGTAAAAAAGCACATGAGTGCTTATCTATTATCCTCGAATAAAAGAATTTTGCCTTGCCTTGCCTTGCCTTGCCTTGTCTCCTCTCTCTCTCTCTCTCGTCTCTCTCTCTCTCCTCTCCTCTCTCTCTCTCTCCTCTCTCCTCTCTCTCTCTCTCTCTCTCTCTCTCTCTCTCCTCTCTCTCTCTCTCTCTCTCCTCTCTCTCTCTCTCCTCTCTCTCTCTCTCTCTCTCTCTCTCTCTGGGGGGCGGATAGCCTAGTGGTCAGAACATTGCGCTGGCAATTTGAAGACCCGGGTTCGAGTCCGGTCGAGGAAATTTTCTTCCTGGAGTTAACATCAGTGCTGACTCCACTCTCCCCAAAAGTCCTTCGGATGAGACTTTAAACCGAGGCCCCGTGTGCAAACGCACGCAGAACATCTTGCGCACACGTTAAATCCTGTTCCGCTTTCCGTAAGAGTAGGCCATCGTGTGCCGGTGAGAACAGATGACAAGATTTACAAAACTGCATACACACGGGGACCGGATGAAAAAAAGCACATGATTGCTTATTCTGTTATCCTCGATATAAAAGAAAAGAATAAAGAATATCTTTCTCTCTCTCTGTCTTGCTGACTGGCTGGCTTTGGGTTAGTTCAGATTTATTGTCATACACTTATCATGCAGCAGAATTGAGGTGGGAATAAATCTATTTTTTTATATTCCAGAATTTTAGACTTGGGCACTCTGCAAGGTTTTGTAAAAACATATCAAGGTGAAGAGGTTGGCAGACTCGATAAAGCATCAATTGAATGATTCTGTAAAAGTTTTAAACATTGACATGTTTACATTTACATTTACGTCTCTTACCTGTCCCTACCTTCAACATCCACCTGCCAAAGTGTTTAACGTTTGTAGGTGTGTGTGCGCGTGTGTGCGTGCGTGCGTGCGTGTTTGTGTATATTTAAATTTGTTTAAAACTGTAGATTGTTGTTGATTGTGTGTTGTGTAGGTCGAATGCAAGCTCTTTGATTTGTTTTTGAAAGATATAGCGCTATACAGATTCCATGTATTCTTCTTCTTCTTCTTCTTCTTCTTCTTCTTCTTCTTCTTCTTCTTATTATTATTATTATTATTATCATCATCATCATTATTATTATTATTATTATTATTATTATTATTATTATTATTATTATTATTATTATTATTATTATTATTATCATTATTATTAGACTATGGATCCTTAGAAGGAAAAAAATGCGAGAATGGCATTTTCTAATCACAAAATCTGGTTTAGCATTAAAATTCACTTTGTCATCAATAACTAGGTGGGAGCAGGCATTGTTCAGCGAGGTAATGGTAACATCATTTGTGCTTCTATTTAAGGTTTTGCAAATTATTGACTGTTGAATGTGGAAGCAGATACATGTGGCTATGGATCAAAAGAAACAGGAAAACTTCTGCTCATCATGACATCAAACTCCTCTGGTTACATCACAGTGGCTAGAAACCATTGCGTGTCTGAGTCTCCACTCCTTAAAAAGATTGTAACTGTCCCAGCTGAAAATACAGTCTTTGTCAGCATCAAGGAAACCGTGCAGTATACTGTGGATGTCAGTTTGTACCGTTACTTCCTGGAGTATGATGCTGATACCGGTCTTTATAGACAAACATGTGGACTAGTCTGGACGCGACAATCTCACTACAAATCTGATTTCCTGCACGTGTTTCAAACAACACAGTTCCTTGTAGAGTTTTCCCGTGCTTTTTGTGTGAAAACAGACTATTTTAAACTGTTCTTTTCATTTGCTCATCAAACTAGTGTCATGATAAAGCTACCCAATGATCTATGGAACTGTTCTGTCAGCTACTATTCCAGCATCCATCACCACGTGGCTTGCAATCACAAAACAGAGTGTGGAGATGGACGGGATGAAACAGAACACTGTCCATTCAGCAGCCCTGAATGTCAGGGACTGGTGGCACTCTGCAATCGGTGTTATCATTTTGTCCAGGGTGTGAATACACCTCGTGACAAAGAGACCCTGAATATTTTAAAGATAGGCACTGAGTATTGTAGATCTCTGGGTGCTACCTTTAGTTTTCCAAAGTGCCCATTTGCTTGGCCTCTGGCTCTGACTCATCCTTTAAGGTTACACGAGATTTTTGTTGGATTCTACGGCAATGACTTGTCATTATCTTCTATGTATCGACATGTAATCCTAGATGAAAAAACAGTGATCCATCATATTTTTTTGAAGCATGAATCCCGCACTGGGCAAAAAGATTGCTATAAGATAGATTCTGAAAAATTTAACAACCAACCATGCATTGTATCAGGCAAGAGACTGACAAGTATTGGATTGAGTTGTGAGCTAATGGTAAACACAACTGAAGAAAACCATTCTCACTCACAGAAAGTGTCCTCAATTAGCATACACTTTCCCTTGCTCTCAGAACAACAGGACATGACAGTGTGTGCCACAGGTCACATGACATACACAGTCTTTCATTGCGGTTCTGATATTTATAAAGTTTGCAGTCATGAACAAAAAGTACTGTTGTGTCATGTTTCTGGAAAATCTTCAGGTGTTGATCATCCATCTTTAGCAGTCAACCATGCCTTGTTCCCCCTATTCCAATGCAGCGATGAACAGTTCACCTTGTCTTACTCACTGATATGTGACTTCATAGCTGATTGTCAGGACAAGACAGATGAATCTCTGTGTAAACATCCTGTGTGTCTTAACACCTTCACCTGTGTGAGTGGTCAGTGTGTTTCTTACAGCAAGGTCTGTGACCAGATCTCCCATTGAAAGGACGAATCTGATTAAAACAGCTGTGATGAGTTTATAAAGGTAATAATTGAAAATAGTTACCTTTCTTTTGCAGCTGTGATCAACTTTGATTCAGTCAGACAGTTTACATCAGTCCCTCTTCTCTCTAATGACTCCTGTCCTGACAGCCATTACCAGTGTCCTAGTGATTTCAATGACTGTCTGCCTGACTACACACAGTGCAACGGGATGTTTGACTGCCTGGACCACCAGGATGAAGAAGGATGTGAGGACCTGAGATGCCCAGGGTTTTTCAGGTGCAGAGTGTCCATGCTTTGCATTCATCATGACCATCTGTGTGACGGCTGGCCTCACTGTGTATTGCGTGATGATGAATTATTATGTGATATAACTTGTCCTGTGGGTTGTGCCTGTCAAGGTCACACCTTTCTGTGTGAGCAGCCTTTCTCCACCACACTCTTCCCTCAGCTCCGTTACTTGGATGCCACAGGTTCTGGTATGACACTGTCTGACGTCAATTATCATGGCTGTCTTTTTCATTTGATTCTGGCCAGGTGCTCATTGACTCTCCTTTGAGGATTCTGGACCTCAGTAACAATCAGCTCCAATCCTTCAACATCACTTCTCTTCTTAGTTTACACAATCCGCAGGCCTTGTTTCTGTCTAAAAATCCCCTGACATCAGTCCACATTGATGACACAGCTAACTTAAGGCAGGCCACAATCTCAGAGCTAGATTTATCATATGTGACGCTGCACCACATAATGAGACGGAGTGCACCTGAGGTCAATTTTAAGTTATTGACATGTTATTACTGTGCAATAAAGTGGCTATCAAATACAAAAAACAGATTGAAAATCGGACAATTCTGTGCAACATTATTACAATTTGAAATGATAGACTGCAGGATGGGACAAAATGAGAAACGGGCAAGTTTATTTTAGTAACAGGTTGTCAGAATGAGTGCTTTCGTATTTTCAAAACACATTTAAAAGCAAAAGGAATCAAAATTATGCTTTGATATTTCATTATAAGGTAAATAAACAGAGCTAGTTTAATAATCAATCAAAATCTCAAAATTGACAACTTGACCCCCACCTGCCTTTAAAGGCTCCTAGCGCAAAATTGGGTAATGTGCTAAGCGACTCATTTCGTGGTGGAGCGTCACATATACACCCCTAAAAAAAAAAGTACTTCTCCCTGTGTATTAGACTGAAAAAACTAAACCTTAGTTCTACTTCTATTCACACAATAGCCTCCAATGCATTCCAATCTATGCCCCATTTGACAGCACTTCACATGGAGGGCAGCCCCATTAAACAGTTTCCCCCTGACCTATTCAAACACCTCAATCATCTACACATCATAGTCACAGACAACTATAAACTGTGCTGTGATGACATACTTTCTTGTAGCTCTGCTGATGTGTCTTGCCATGCTCCAAGCAGCGCTCTGTCATCCTGCAAGGATTTGTTGCAGTCCTGGACGTACCGCGGCTTTCTGTGGCTGATAGCCTGCCTGTCAGTGACTGGTAACGTCTTCTGTTTCTGTGCACGTGTATTTGCAAAGAGTATGAGCTCTTCAAGTGGCTTCGGTGTCTTTGTCACCAATCTTACTATGTCTGATTTTCTGATGGGCGTATATATTTTGTTCCGTGGAACATATCTCCATCATGGTAGCAGATGGAAAAGTAGTGTGATGTGTAAGGTGGCTGGTGTATTATCCTTGTTTTCCAGTGAAGTATCAGCTCTGTTCATTTGGGTCATCACAATTGACCGTTTTGTGGTTCTCCATTTTCCGTTTAGCACATTACGGTTTCAGTAATAATCAGTAATGAAGAATTATGGCAAAGAACCAGACAACAGCATATTGAGAAAGAAATCCTACAGAGACGTTGGCGATGGATAGGACACACCCTACGGAAACCTGTATCCAGCATCACAAGACAAGCTCTCACCTGGAATCCACAAGGGAAAAGAAAGAGAGGGCGGCCTAGAAATACCTGGCGCCGGGACCTGGATGCAGATGCGAAAAAGATGGGCAAGACGTGGGGACAACTGGAACGCCTAGCCCAGAGCCGAGATGCCTGGAGACAGCTAGTTGGCGGCCTATGCCCCAGAAGGGACCACAGGCAGACATGACATGACATGACATTACGGTTTGATAGATTGTCAGCAGCAGTGGCTTGTCTGCTGATCTGGCTTGTCGGCTGGTGTTTGGCCATGGTTCCCTTCCTTCCAGTGACACTGCACTGGAATTTCTATGGTCAGACAGGTATTTGCATCCCACTACCAGTTACAACACAAGAGTTTAAAGGAAGGTATTACTCTTTCTCTGTTCTGATTGCGTTTAACTTTGTTTTGTTTTTGTTTATTTCTGTGGGGCAGGCCCTTATCTACTGGTCCATACAAACCAACGCCATGAAAACCAGCACAAGTAAAGCATCACGAGATATGATCATAGCTCGCAGACTGATCACTGTTGCAGTGACAGACTTCATGTGCTGGTTTCCCATTGGGATTTGTGGACTGTTGGCACTGGCTGGTACTGCAATACCTGGAGAAGTGAATGTAGTTCTGGCTATTTTCGTGCTCCCCTTGAGTTCTGCTGTGAATCCTTTCATGTACACATTCAACACACTAGCAGAGAAGCGGAAGAAGTCAGCTGAAGCCAAACTTGTCAAATGGCTGGAATCTCATGCTGAAGTAGCCACCAGCTCATAGGATTAAGCAGTCACTCCTGCGTTGTGTGTGCCTGTGGTCATGCTGCAGGCTGTGGTTTGGAACTATATATGTCTTCTGATACTGACCATGATTAATAATGCACAGAAACCATCAGTGTGGCTAAAGGACATTGTTTTAAACAATAAACAGATTAGATTTGAGATTGGTTCTCAAATGCCTTCCTTACGTTATTCACCCAATAGCATGCATGTGTAGATGATATAGGTGAATAAAAGGGATGAAATGAATGCTAACCATAATCAGAGAGACACTGAAGGCCTAAGACTAAAGCCAAAATTTGACCAAAATGATGAATGTCACAATTTAGGTTTTTTGCTTATTTCAAATCTCCAGCCTCTCTTTGCCTTGTGGACGCTGTTAATAAGAAGTTACATCGGTATTACCCAAACAGTCAACCTTGGCAGTTTTTAGTAGAAGTGAAGGTGCTTGTTTTCTGTTGTTTTCCGAATTTTTTTTAGTTTCCTACTTGTACTACATTATGTCTAAACTAACCTTAAACTTGAACAACAGTTAGTAAAGATCTAGCTTCCAAATTCAGCATGGATTTTTAAAGTTATGATTAGAGAAAACCTATCACTGTATGGTATCATATAATGTCAAGTCAAATTCAAGTCAAGTCAAAAACACTTTAATCATCCCTGAAGGGCAATTACAACACTGACAGGTAATTGATTTAAATCATAATCAAAAGATACAAGATATCCACATTTCATATTTGTTCAAACATTTTACCTTCAAATAAAAATATCACAATACACACTCGTAGCCTAAGCTCGTGCCGTGCACGAACACACACACACACACACACACACACACACACACACACACACACACACACACACACACACACACACACACACACACACACACACACACACAATATGAACACAATGTTATTAAAACCATTGACTACACAAGTCATAAGCAATATTATTTACGCACATATGTACGCACACACTCGCATATGCCCACATGCATCACACACATTGGCATACACACAAACACATCCCCCCACACCATCCACACACACCTTCTCTCTCTCATCTCACACACACCACTCTCACCAATAAATGCAATGTTTGAAACCATTGGCTAGAAGACATGATTTTATAAACAATTAAAAAATCAATAAAACCAAAAATATGAATATTTATTTTATGAGTGCAAGTGCATTAAAAAAGTGAATAAAGAGTGGGTAGTCAGTGTTGTTGTGTGTTTAAAACTCGGATGGCTGCTGGCGACAAAGGAATTTCTTTTTCTGTTTGTTTTGCTGTTGTGGCATTGAAAATATGTCATGAAGGCAACAATCGAAAATCTGAAAACAGCATGGGAGGGATTGGTAAAAACAGCAGTCGCTTTGTGCACAAGCTGTTGAGTACAAAACGACTTGAGATCTCTTTGTTCTTCTCCATTTTTTAAAAGCAGATTCTCACAGTTCTATGAAGACTATTCTTATTCTTAATACTAAGGTTATTGTACCAGCAAATGAAAGCAGAGCTTAGAACGCTCTCTATGTAAGACTTGTAAAACAAAGAAAGAATCTTTTTGTTAACAGAAAATGAGTTAAGCTTCTTTAGAAAATACACACGTTGTTGCCCCTTTTTTGACAATAGGGTCAGTGTTAGCATCCCAATGTAACTTGTGGTCAAAAACAGTTCCCAGGTATTTGTATTTCAAAACGTTTTCAACTTCTTGATTAAGGATGATGGAATTCTCAGAACTGTGCTCCGATCTTCTGAAATTGATAGGAAGATCTTTAGTTTTAGAAACATTTACCTCCAGATAGGCCTCATCACACCAATGTACGACATGAGTTCGATTCCCGTTCGAGGGGATTTTTCCCCTGGAGTTAACATCAGTGCTGACTCCACTCTCCCCAAAAGTCTTTCAGATGAGACTGTAAACTGAGGCCCTGTATGCGAAGGCACGCAGAACATCTTGGGCACATGTTCAATCCTGTCCTGCTATTCGTAAGAGTAGGCCATGGTGTGCCGGTGGGAACAGATGACAAGATTTACAAAACTGCATATACACGGGGACTGCATCAGTAACACCAGATAAAATGTCCAGTTGTTTCTTTTCTTGGATGGTGGCCATCTTTATCATGTTTCCATAGTAACCATTGTGCACAGAGTTCAAAATTTTACACTTTCTGTGATACAAAAATCATAATACACATGTGTGATGAGAAAAAAAAAGCATCTTATGTTTAAATGAAAAATGATGTTTTCACTGCGTTTTTTTCCACCATACATACAGCAAATATTTATGCCTCCAGTGGAACAGATATATTTGAACACTTATGGAAATACCCTAACAAAAATCAATACAAATGGATTTCACCAATTGATGAAAGCTGCCATCAAATTGTTGATATACTGGATAAGTTTGGGAATCATAAGTCCTAAATGCAGGAACAAAATCAGGGGCAGGAAGTGAAACACATCCTTTGCTTATGTCCATAAAGATCAGATTAAAGATGGTCAAACAGAACAAATACCTGGACCCCACAAACATAATCTGTGTATAATGTATCACTCTAACGCGATTGATGCTCATATAATTGAAACAAACAATCATTGTGAAGTAGTTCTGAAAGACTGAAGTGAAAATGAGGCTTCACTGGAAGAGATCTGAAATGACATGAATAAAGTGTACAGAGAGGCTGCCTAAATCAACAGGAAAGAAGGGAAAATATCAACCAAACTTTCATTAGAGATGAAGATTTTATATATTAGCAAGAGAAAGGAAAGTAAAAACAAACAAACAAAAAAGAACAAACAAACAAAACTAACCCCAAGAGAATGTACTAAGAAGGCAAACACATTGATTAAAAGAAAATGTCAGGAAAGGGAAGATCTGAAATGACATGAAGAAAGTGTACACAGAGGCTCCTAAATCAACTCAGAAAAGAAGGGAAAAGATCAAGCAAACTTTCATTAGAGATGAAGTTGTCTGGTGTTGTCTAGGTGTACAGCCTTTTGGTGAAATGTGTTTAGTTCTTGGTATATTGGCTTTAATGTGAGTTGACTGAATTTGTTATCTTCTTCAGACTGCTGAACACTAACCAGAATAACGTTTAAAGGAGACACATTTATGTTTACCTTAAACTGAGTGAATGGAACAACTCTAGGACATATGACACATTGAGACCATGGAGAAGTGTATCTTATCACTGAATTGTACCATCATGTTGTTTCTGTATGGAGTGCTAACAAGGGACTGTTAACATGCCAAACATACACACTCCTTTTGTTAGAAATGGAATGGTATTCAGCAATGTGACCACCACAATGCATTGTAGGATGTCCTTGGTAACAACTATCTACTGTTGTTTCCCAGTGACCAGAGTCACACCACAGTGCCAATCTCTGCAGTCTAAGCCTGGCATACATTTCTGGTGCTACATCCAAGACCATTTTGCAGAACCTGGTGGAATCATTGCACACCCCATACACCACTCCCTGCCTGGCTGTAAAGTCTGGTAAAGACTTCCTGCTGTCACACTCTGACCCACTGACGTGTATGATTGTTGTGTTGGGGTGGTTTTGGTTCAAAAGATATTCTACACCTGGACAAAGATGGCTGATGTTCAGGTGCTGACTGAAAGCTGTGTTCAAATTGGTATGGACAGTTTTGTTGCCTTCTTTTTTGGCTGCACACATATATCCTACAGAGACCACATAAGCAATGAAGAGATGTGTAACAGAAACCAGCAAACCATTGGTCCCTACGAAAATCTTCTATTAATTGTAAAGAAGCGTACACTTTAATGGTACAGGCATATCACAAGATTGAAAGGACTTGCAAAAACAATACTACAAAGCACTGTCCAAGGAGGAAGAAAAAGAGGCAGAGGAAGAAATAGAGACAGACCAAAGAAGAGATGGGAAGACAACATCAGCGAATGGACAGGCCTGAACTGGTCAAGTCTTCAGGGTGCCCCCATGGTTACCATACTAAGGGATAGATAGATAGAGACAGAGCGAGAGAGAATATATCAAAGGGTAGCAGCATTAGTGTCCTCTGTCTTCTGTTTCTTGTCCTCTGTTTCTCGTCTTTTCCCTTTTCTTTAATGTCTTCTGTTTCATGTCTCCTGCTTCTGTTTCATGTCTCTTGTTTCTGTTTCATGTCTCCTGTTTCTGTTTCATGTCTCCTGTTTCTGTTTCATGTCTTCTGTTTCATGTCTTCTGTTTCTGTTTCATGTCTCCTGTTTCTGTTTCATGTCTCCTGTTTCTGTTCCATGTCTTCTGTTTCTGTTTCATGTTCTGTCTTTCTGTTCTGTTTCATGTCTTCTTTTCTGTTTCATGTCTTCCCGTTTCTGTTTCATGTCTCCGTTTCTGTTTCATGTCTCCTGTTTCTGTTTCATGTCTTATCATCTGTCTATCATGCTCAGTGCCTCTGATACTGTCCTGGGATAAACCAAATGAGCACATGTCTCTCTAAAGAATTGTATTGAAAACAGTCCTGCAACAAAAGCACACCATGATCTGATGCAATGCTTTGCAACTGAAAAATCATCCGTCTGTACCCGTTTGTGCATGGTATTTCCATGATCTACTTGATGTTGAGCTGTGTCTGGGTGCTAGTATTTTGGATGAGATGATAATCTATGGCCGTGTGCAACACGTATTCATCACACTAAAAAACCTGATGGCAAATAGAGAGTGACATCTGGCAACATTCTGTTGGAAAACCCCCATTCAGACTTGGAAAGAAATACACATGCAGCCAGGACAATGAGAACAGAAAGAGAAAAGGTAGCGTTGTTATACTAGTGAGACGATCTTTCCAGGATGAGCAATTCTAATTTCACACAGATGAATGAGCCCTAACTGAAAGTGGTATACAGTACATGCATGTATTGCTTTACATTGTTGTATCTGCATTCAGCCGCCACTGTAGTCTAGTGGTTAGGGCGTTGGACTCGTAATCTAAAGGTTGCGGGTTCGATTCCAGCTTTCGGTTATGGTGTTGTGCCCTAGGAAAAGGCACTTTACGGCTATTTTCTCACCCCACCCAGGTGTAAAAGAGGTACCAACCTTCTGTTGGGGTTAACTCTGCGATAGACTGGCGTCCTATCCAGGGCCTAGGGGGGTGTCTATGACTCTCAGTCGCTTAACGCCACAGAAACCAGGATAAGCACCGGCCTGATGAGCCTTACGCTCGGGACAGACTTTAACTTTAACTTTTTTTATCTGCATTCAGCATTTGTCAATGAATTTGCCAGCCTTCAGTGTACTAGCTACAATGAACAGGGGTACACTCTGCCGTCTTCATCCTCATGAATATCACAGCTGTATACTGAACTTGAAAACTGTCATAGATTATTCTGATCAAAATCAGCCTGCTTCAAAATGGATCCCTCTGAGTCTGTTTTTAATGTAGGGGCTGGTACAGTTTTGTGTCAGGGAAAAGACTGTGTTTAATGAGACACCAGGAATATGAAATGACCACCAACCTTTACATCCAGACTTTGGGGTTAAATGGGGATGTTGGTTCACTGACAGAAACTTTGCTGCTCACTCCAGTGACTTTTTTTCTGGATTCTGTGACTGGTGTGCTACAGCTGAAGGTTCTGGGGAATGTTGTGATGATGCTGAACATTCCAGACATTGGGGAGAACACGCCCACTGACATTCCTTCCATGTCTCCCCTCCCTCCATGTGACCCTGGAGAAATCTTCCCCAACAGACAGCATTGTCTTACTGCTCCCTACTCCACAGAAAAACATCAGGTGATGCCATGAACTCTGCTTTAGCTCACTAGACTCCAGCCATCCTGCCATCCCAGAAGACCCATTTTCTGCAGCAGACCCCAATGGCTGCCTTCTTCACAACACATGTGAAGCAAAAACCAGCCACCTTTAGGCGATCAATGACATAAAGGAAAAGGAAAACAATTATACCAGGAAAACAAACGCAAAATCTCATTTATTTAATTCCCCTGTAAGAAAACAAGGAACAAATATTCTCAGAAACTCTGTAACTCTGATTATTTTACTTGCACTGAATGTGTGTTGCACACGGGACCTTAGTTTATCGTGTCATTGGAAAGATTATCTCCCAGGCCACTAGTGAAGGTCTAATGGTTAGGGGAAATGTCTGGGCACAATCAGGGGAGTCGAACCCTCACGCCTTGCTTTCTAGGCCATTGTATCACATCTAGACCACTGATCCACTGCACCATGAAAGCCACGTGATATTCTTTCTGTCTGTTCTGTCCTCAACAAAACCTCTGTTCAGCTAATGGGGGATTCTGTTATCAGGAATTTAGAACTATGCACAGTGTTACTTCAGCAACATTTTGCAGTAGAACTCTGCGTCAGTTGTATGTCAATTAGTCTGACTAGCTGCAGCATCATCATGGCTCTTACTATCCCACATGTCTTATATAGTACATGCTTTAATTATCCACTGTACTAACCAAAGGATGAGTGACCAAAGAGAATGGTGTGATCTTATTCACCAGGATGGGGCAGGGACAGCCTGGTGGTCAGTGTTCAGCTCATGACCTGATGGTGCTGGTTTAAGCCACCACAGAGATGCCCAGTCATGGGGAGGTTTACCCCAGGGTTAACATCAGTACCCACTCTACTTCCCCAAGGTCCTTCAGATGAGACTGTAAACCGACGTGCTGTGTGTAGACACACACAGATCATCGTGTGCACGTGTGAAAAGCCATTCATGTGCTTTACTGGGATTTAATAGACCAATCAGTTCAATTAGCCGGTAATACCCCATAAATTTTTTTTCTAGGTGACTTTAATTCTGACTGTATTGTTCAACCTCCAGCTCATCTAAAAAATATAATGTCCACAAATAATTTATTTCAAATAACAAACCAACCGACCCGTGAAACTGAAAATTCATGCACCCTCATAGACCTCGTTCTGACACCATGTCCAAATCTTGTACAAACGTCAGACGTGATCCCACCAATCTGTAGTGATCACTCTGTTCCAGTTGTTGTTCTGAAAAACCAGGTTAGGCAAAATAGGAAGTATAAACGTATAATATATAATCATGACAAGTTAGATGTTCAGACATTAGTTTCAGAATTGAATCACACTGACTGGAATGCTATTTTATCTTTAGATTCGATTGATGCTGCTGCTGAAGCCTTTTCAGATCAGATTATGCATGTGGCTAGACTATGTATGCCTGTAAAAGAAATTACAATTAATGAAAAAGATGCACCATTGATAAATACCAAAATTAAAAGACTAATAAATCAGAAAAACAAAATTCATAAAACAGCAAAATCTTTGAACACTAACCAGGCTTGGGCGTCCTTTCGGCAGTCTCGAAAAAATAATAATAAAATAATAATAATAATAATAATAATATAATATAAAATAATAATAATTAATAATAATAATAATAATAATAAATAATAATAATAATAATAATAATAAATAATACATGGAATTTATATAGCGCTATATCTGCGACACAGAGCTCACGGAAGCCTTCAGCGTCAGCACAGGAGTAAAGCAGGGCTGCATCCTATCGCCATTCCTCTTCATCCTGGCCATGGACTGGATTATGAAGAATTCCATGGACGGAGAGAGTAGAGGGATCAGATGGACCATGACAATGACAGCAACAAAAACGCTGGAAGATCTGGATTTTGCCGATGATATCGCCCTGCTGTCACACCGCCACCAAGACATGCAGGAAAAGACAGATGTCATGGCAAGAACTGCTGGAAGCCTTGGCTTGAAAATCAGCACCAAGAAGACAAAGAACATGAGAATGAACGCCAGAGTCCAAGAGAACATCAGACTGAATGGGGATCAGATCGAGGAAGTAAATGACTTCACTTATCTTGGATCCACAATGTCAAACACAGGAGATGGGGAGGTGGAGATCCGGGCTCGACTTGTAAAAGCCAGTCAGGCCTTCGCCTCACTCAGGAGCACATGGAAGGCAGGGAACATACGCCTGAGGACCAAATTAAGAATTTTCAAATCAAACGTGATTAGCACCCTCCTTTATGGATCAGAGTCGTGGAAGATGACCAAAACCATCAGCAACAAACTTGATGCCTTCCAAAACAGATGCCTCAGACGCATTCTACGCATCTTTTGGCCGAATACCATCACCAATGAAGAACTCCACCGAAGAACAGAAACTGAACCCATCTCCATACAAATCAAACGGAGGCGTTGGCGATGGATAGGACATGTGCTCCGCCAGCAGACTACAGCCATATCCAGAATCGCCCTACGATGGACTCCAGACGGTCGAAGAAAGAGAGGCCGCCCCAAAGAAACTTGGAGGAGAACAGTAGAGAGGGAGATGAAGGAAAAGGGTTGGACATGGGGCCGTCTGGAGCGTACTTCAGCCGACCGACATCAGTGGCGGGCTCTAGTTGAGGCCTTATGTGCTACCTGAGCACAAAGAGGACTAGATAGATATATCTTGTAAAAACAAATCAAAGCGCTTGCATTCGACCCTCACAACAAACAAGCAACCAATGACAATGAATAATTCTAGCAAATTCGAAAGCACACTCACATGCACACACGCACACACGTTCACACACACACACACACACACACACAACACACACACACACACACACACACACACACACACACACACACACACACACACACACACACACACACACACTTATAGAGGCTAGAAATTTAGGCAGGGTGAAGGGAATTTCAAATGTTGAAGGCAGGGACAAATAGGAAATGAAAACAGAAGGCAAAAATCTTAGGTTTGAAACAAGTGTGTCTTGAGGTTGGATTTAAAAGTGTCATTTGTAGGCTTTTGCCGAAAGGAGAGAGGGAGGTCATTCCAGATTGATGGACCAGAAATAGAGAAAGAGCGGCGGCCAACGGTTGATAGGTTGAATCTAGGTATTTTTAAGGATAAGGTATCTGTATCTGATAACTATAGTTATCAGGCAGAGAAAAGCAGAATATATTGCAGATTTAGACAGTCGTGTTTCTTCCCCTGATTGTTTTGGGTTTTAGGACTGGTGGAAGTTAGTTAAAACATTTGTGTCTAAAAAGGGAATGCCTCAGGATGAAATTCCTCCTATTGAAGATAGTGGTCAGGTGTATTATAGTTCATTAGATAAGGCCATTGCTTTTAATCTATACTTTGTCAAACAGTGTATAGTCGAAAAAGGTGATGATGATGTTCCTACTATAAATGAATGCAATAGTCTAGCTAACCCGCTTATTGTAACAAAGGATGTGGTGACTGGATTTTTAAAAGATCTTGATGTTAAAAAAGCTGTCGGCCCAGATTTAGTGCATAATAAGATATTAAAAGCTGCAGCATATGTTCTTTCAGGACCTATGTGCTGTCTCTTTAATCGTTCACTAGCAGAAGGTAGATGTCCATTAATCTGGAAGCTGGCTCATGTTACGCCTGTCTTTAAAAAAGGTGACAAACAGAAATGTGAAAATTATCGTCCTATTTCCCTTTTGAGCTGCGTGGGTAAGGTAATGGAAAAGTGTGTGCAAAAACATTTTTTTACATACTTAGTGACAAATAACTTGTTAACACCTGCCCAGTCTGGCTTTATTCCTGCTGACTCAACTACCTATCAACTTTTGAGAATTTATGATGACTTTTGTAAATTTTTGGATTCTAAAACTACAGTACAAGCGATTTTCTTTGATGTTTCAAAAGCTTTGATAAAGTCTGGCACAGTGCACTACTCTGCAAACTATCTGTTCTGGGTATTAGAGGTCAACTGCTCGCTTGGCTTACTGATTACTTAAAAGATCGCACCCAGGCAGTTGTTCTGAAGGGAAGTAAGTCACCTTATCTCCCTCTTTCAGCTAGCGTTCCACAGGGCTCTGTGCTTGGACCTCTATTATTTCTGATTTATATTAATGACATTGTCGATAATATTCAGGCAGAGGTTAAACTTTTTGCAGATGACACTAGCATATATCTTGGCTTAGAAAACAACAACACCAAAACAGAAATACTGAACTCTGATCTTAATAAAATTACTGAGTGGGCGTCTAGATGGAAAACTAAATTCAACCCTTCTAAAACTGAACTTTTGACAATTTAAACCCCAAAATCTAGTACAAACATTCCCTCTTAAATTTGATGATGTAACGTTACAAGAAACAGATTATCATAAGCACCTAGGAGTTATTATTCAAAACAACTGTAAATGGGACTTACATATAAAATCTGTTATTTCGAAATGTCGTGTTCTTATAGATTGTCTTCGTTCCTTTAATATCGGCTTAGTCGTAGATCATTAGAAGTTATGTATAAATCATTTCTTATGCCTCATTTTGATTTTTCAGATGTTGTTTGGGACAACTGTAGTCAGAAATTAGCAAATGAATTAGAAAATCTACATCTTGATGCTCTCAGAACTATTGTTGGAACTGAAAACCACAACCACGAGAAACTATACACAACAGTCTACATACCTGAAACAAAAACGTCCAGCGCCAAAAAATTGTATTATAAACTTCACGCACTGGCACCTTTATATATTTGGCAGTAAAGGGGAATTTCAAATTTGAAGGTCTGACAATAAATATGATAATCGATGGAAAATTCTTAGTTGAAAGCAGATTGTCTTGAGGGGATTGTATAAAGTCTCATATTAGCCTTTGCCAATGGCGAGTTGGATATTGATTATGACCAAAAATAGAGAATCAAGCGCGAATTTAGTTAATAGTATTTTAAGATAAGACTTATCTATAATACAGCAGAGAAACAGTATATTTGCCAGATTAGATAGTCTTTTTTACCCTATGTGGCTAACTGTGAATTAGTTAATACTTTGTATCTAAGGTAGAATGATGTGACTTTAGAAGCAGTGGCATGTATTATTCTCAAATAGGCCATTTTAACTAACTTTGTCAATCAGTGTATATGGGGTGATGATGATGCTACTATAATGAATAATATCTGCCCTTATTTAAACCCAAAGGCATGTGGTGACTGATTTTTAATAGTTGATTAAAAATGTCGGCCGATTTATGCTTTAAAATATTGTATGGTTTAATAATGTGTTTAATCGTAAAACAAGGTAATTATAACAATTATTTAGCCTGCTTTAAAAGGTGACAAATTTATCTTGCTGTCGGAAAGGTTTAATTTAGGATGACAATTTATATTAGGAAAAAAACTTTGATACTGTATGTTGCACATTCATGGCACGCGCGCGTGGGGACTTGTCCGTATGCATGGGCGTGTACATAATATCATAATTGTATGTTGTATTATTGTTTTCTGGTGTAAGTATGTTACTATCAGTCTTGCGATGGTGTTGCTCTGCATTGCCGTGATGCATCTACCCCTTGTTATTGTTTATTCATTGTTTTTGTTTTTTTCCGGTATTTTCACAATCTTTAAATACTTACGTTATCTTATCATGTCTTACGTTCATTATTTGATGCAATGTTGTTCAGCTGCAGCCTATCTTTGCATATATATGGATGTTTGAGTACCCATATAAGCTTTGCTTGTTGTACTCATATCATATACTGTTGCTTGTTGTTTTCTGAACAAAAAAACTGTTTAAGCCAAAAGCCATTCCGCCTTTTGGAGTACAGCTCACTGCGTGCTGTAGTACAGATAGCAAAATACTAAACAGCATGTGCACACTGGTGTCATGTCTAGACATCATCCTCAAGGTGAAGTGTCCAGCTTAATGGTGGGCAAATGATTGCATATGTAAAATCTCACCATCAGTCAACATTGGAGCTCTAGCTGTGGAACATAAAAAGGTAACTTGGCCAGTCAGGTTTCCTAAATAGTCCTTATATAATTCGGCCAGAGGCAGTCACCACTTCTGCGTGAGATCACCACATAATCATGACATACAAAAGGCCTGTAAACTGCTGATCTCAGAGCTCATTGATAACACTCCCACCTTTGCAGCTGTTACAGGAGGTCCAAGAGCTAGCTCTACACACTAACCTCATTCACCCTAGTCCTGCAGGCACTGCCAAACTGCTCTATCGTCACCTAATTTTGTACTTCTGACTGATTTTGGTGCAGGTTACCACAGCCAAAATGAAGAACGTTATCTGAGTTTAACCATTTTTGATTTTTTTTGCATTAACAACCAATTGCCAACCATTCAGGTTGCTGCATTTTGTCTTTGCGAATGATGTCTACGCGACACTAGTGCACACAAATATTTTCGTTGTTTTTGTTTTGTTTTGAACTTTTACAGATTATGTCATCTGTTTCTATTGGATGGTAGGCCTTTTTCCAAATAGTAAAATTGGTTTCAACTTGTGCCCAAGATTATGTTGTTCATTTTTGTTTACAGTCTCATCCAAAGGCTTTGATGGAAGAAGAAATGGTACTGATGCTAACTCCAGGGGAGAAATCTCACTCAACTCAAAATCAGATTAATGCGCTCCCTTGTCGTATTCATATTACTGTATGCCTGTGAATTGTAGACCCTGACTTTCTTGGCGAGAAAAGTACAGGCAGTAGAGATGGGACGCTTCTAGAGACTCCTTAGTATCTCGTACAGAGACCACATAAACAATGAAGACGTGCATAACAGAATTCAGCAAACCATTTGGGCTCAGGAAACCTTTAAAACAGTTGTAAAGAAGCATAAACTTAAATGGTATGGGCGATTCACAAAATCAAAAGGACTTGCAAAAACGAATACTGCAAGGCACTGTCCAAGGAGGAATAAAAGGAGACAGACTAAGAAGAAATGGGAGGACAATATCAGCGAATGGACAGGCCTAGAACTCAACAAAACCCTGAGAGGCAGAACAGAGAGAGGAATGGGGAGGGAGGAACTGGTTGTCAAGACTTAGGGAGTGCCCCAACAGTCGCCAGACCAAGGGGTAGAAAGAAAGAAAGAAAGAAAGAAAGAAAAGAAAGAAGAAGATAGATAGATAGATAGATAGATAGATAGATAGATAGATAGATAGACAGACACACAGCAGACAGCAGACAGATAGAAGACAGCAGATAGACAAGCAGACAGACAGATAGATAGATAGATAGAGATAGATAGATAGATAGTGATAGATAGAAGACAGACAGCAGAAGACCAGACAGATAGATAGACAGCCAGATAGACAAGCAAGACAGATAGATAGACAGATAGACAGACACCAGAACAGACATAATTAGACAGACAGACAGATAGATAGATAGTATTAGATAAGAGTAATAGATAGATGATAGATAGATAGATAGATAGATAGATAGATAGATAGATATAGATGTAGATAGATAGATAGATAGAGACACATATAGATAATCGATAGATGTGGATGGTATGGAGATAGATAGTACAATACTAGATAGATGGTAGATAGATAGATAGATTAGATAGATAATGATAGATAGATAGATAGATAGATAGATAGATAGATAGATAGATAGATGATAGATAGATAGATAGATAGATAGATAGATTGTTTATTAGACTAAACTTGAACATACTGCACATGAATACAGATCTGGGATGCTGTATTGGTGGAGATTTCCAACTGTACTCTATTCCTGTCTTTAATGTAAATTGCTGCACTGATCTACTTTCTGGTGTATGGGTGGATAATAGTACCTGGCAATCTGAGTATCTTATTTTTGTTACATTTTGGATGAAAAAAAGCACATGATTGATTGATTCTGTTACCTCGATATAAAAGAATAGATAAATAAAAGATAGATTGTAAAATAAGAGCCTTGTGAACATTTTGAAAGTTGGGAGATCAAATACGCAGATTGTGGCAATTGATCTTGCATTCCTGCATGATTTTAACTACAGTTTTTTTTCTCTTGCCCATTGCATAAGTAAGATAAGGGAAAAGATGTGGAAGAAAACCATCGCTTCAAAACAAGCAAGAACAGTAACGAGAAAGAAATAACTCTGCCCTTAAGATTTCTACAAAAAACCTTAACAGAAATAATTATATAGATCGATGTTGATAAAGGTTTCAGGACTGTCAAATTGAATAGGTACACTTCAGATGACATTGAGTCACTTTCAATTGGGAAGGTGAAGTCTAAAAAAATATAGTTATATAAGAAAAATGTTCATGGTCAGGTCAGAGGCTTCCTCTGCTGCTGGTAACCATGTAACCCAGTACTTCCTTCCACATGTGGGGATTATACCCAATCTAAAATCCGACTTGGAGAGGGATGGGCTCCGCCAGGTTCGATTTGCCCTAGACACATCTATGAGGACTACAAACAAAGTTTCCGTACCGGATTGGTTGTCCCCTGGGTTTACCAAGGACCGTGCTTTCTGTTGCACATTAGGACAGAGGTAAAAAGTATGCTACTGGTGTACAACACAGCAAGACCCGTGCCAGAAACTACACCACCATTGGCACTTGGAATGTACAACCACTAAGAGCCACAGGCAAAGTGGAAGAACTAGCACATGAGATGGCCAGATACCAATGACACATCCTTGGGCTCTGTGAAGTAAGATGGAAAAATATGGAAAAAACAACCCAGGATGACCACAAAATATACTTCAGTGGAAAACTGTAATGATGACATTCCGACTCCGTCTCAAAAAACTCACAAGCAGAACAACATCAGGATCAACTTTGACCTCGAGAAGCTGAAGGATACAGAGGTAGAAGACATTTTTCAGGGAAGTTTGCAGCACTCACTCTGATAGACTCAGATGATATGGATATACATACCTTGACGGATGGTTTCAACACAGCAGTGACTGAAACAGCAAGTGAACTTCTTGGCAAACATCAACCAGTCAAAAAACCTTGGGTCACACCTAACATCTTACATCTAGCTATGTGACAAACGTAGAGAGTTGAAGAAAAAGAAAAATGAAACAGAAGAAAGAGCAGAGCAATATAGGGCAATCAACGAAAGAATCAGGAAGTCAATGACAGATGCAGGAGAAATGGATTGGCAAACAGTGCCAGGACATTGAAGAAAACATCAAGAAAAACAACAGCAAGAAAACATTTAACTGGTGAAAGACCTGACTGGCACAAAACAGGGAAGAAGCTCAACAATCCAAGACAAAAATGGGAAGTGCATCACTGATGACCAGGATATTCTGAACAGGTGGACAGAATATTGCTCTGACCTGTAAAACTTCAAAACCGCAGGATATCCAGAAGTCCTCAATGTCCCCACAAGCACAAATACAGACAGCCTCCCTATCCTCCGAGAAGACGTGGAAACAGCAGTCAGATCGCTGAAAAAGGGGAAGTCAGTAGGAGCTGACAACATTCCTGCTGAGATGGTTCAAGCTGGAGAGGAAGCGATGATTGACACTCTACTTAAAATCTGCAACAAGATCTGGCAGACAGGAAAATGGCCAACACCACGGACACAGTCACTCATCATCACCCTCCCCAAGAAAGGGAATCTTCAGCAGAGCCAGAATTACCGCACAATCAGCCTCATATGCCACCCAAGCAAGGTTATGTTGAAGATTATATTAAACAGACTGAAGCCACAAGCAGAGACCATCATTGCTGAGGAACAAGCAGAGTTCAGAGCAGGGCGTAGCACAACTGAACAGATATTCAACCTCAGAATACTCTGTGAGCGGTACCTCCAACAACAACAAGACCTCTACCACGTATTTATTGATTTTAAGAAGGCATTGGACAGGGTGTGGTATGCAGCTTTGTGGGCAACCATGAATTTGTACTGCATCAATGCAAACCTGATCAGAATCATCAAAAAGCTGTACAACAAGGCCACCAGTGCAGTGTACTACAACAGCAACATTGGAGAGTGGTTTTGAACAACAGTTGGAGTAAGGCAGGGCTGTCTACTTTTATCCACTCTTTTCAACATCTTCCTTGAGAGAATCATGGCTGATGCACTGGAACACCATAAGGGATCAGTCAACACTGGTGGCAGAACGATCACAAACCTGCGCTTAGCAGATGACATTGACGGACTAGCAGGATCGGAACAGGAGCTTGCCAGCTTAACAGAACACCTGAGCAAGGTCTCCGAAATATACGGCATGGAAGTAGTGCAAAGAAGATCAAAATGATGGCCAATAACACCAAGGGCATCAGCATTGATATCAGGGTCAATGACCAGAAGCTGGAAACGGCTTACAGCTTCAAGTACTTGGGAGCCGTCGTATCAGACAAGAGGTCCAAGCTGGAGGTAGTACGCAGGATTGCATATACAATAACAGCACTGTCAAAACTGAACACCATCTGGAAAGATAAAAAAAATCTCACTCAAGTCCAAGATCAGACTAATGTGCTCCCTTGTCATATCCACATTCCTGCATGTCTGTGAATCATTAACCCTGACTGCAGATTTGGAGAGGAGTACAGGCAGTAGAGATGAAATGCTTCCAGAGACTCCTTGGCATCTCTTACAGAGACCACATAAGCAACAAAGACGTGAATAACAGCATCCAGCAAACCATTGGTCCCTACGAAAATCTTCTATCAATCATAAAGAAGCGTAAACTTAAATGGTACGGGCATGTAAAAAGATCAAAAGGACTAACAAAACAATACTGCAAGGCACTGTCCAAGGAGGAAGAAAAAGAGGCAGACCAAGGAAGAGATGGGAGGACAACATCAGCGAATGGACAGGCCTAGAACTCAACAAAACCCTGAGAAAGGCAGAACAGAGAGAGGAATGGAGGGAACTGGTTGCCAAGTCTTCATGGATGCCCCCACGGTCGCCAGACTAAGGATAGATAGATAGACAGACAGACAGACAGACAGACAGATAGATAGATAGATAGATAGATAGATAGATTAGATAGATAGATAGATAGATAGATAGATAGATAGATAGATAGATAGATAGATAGATAATAGATAGATAAATAGATAGATAAAGATAGATAGATAGATAGATAAGATAGAAGATAGA
>CM060347.1:36252932-36317932 GCA_030674155.1 Stramonita haemastoma | reverse complement strand
TCATCAATTGTATAATTAAAAAATCAATCAAAATTTTTTTTTTAATCAAAAAATAATTTTTAAAAAAATATATAAAAAATAAAATATACATATATATAACAAACAACAAACAAACAAACAAATAATTATTAAAAAATCCTACAAAAAGCACATACAAGAAAAAAAAAAAAACATTTCCTATAACTAAATATCTCATGTACTGTATCAACACACACACACACACACACACACACACACACACACACACACACACACACACACACACACACACACACACACACCACACCACACCACACCACACCACACACACACCAGAACAAACATCCAAACCAAAGAGAAATCAAACAGATAAAATCAGGCAACCCCCCCCCCCCCTATTAAATGTTAAAGCCCAACCAAACAACATCAGCATCAACAACAACAATAACCACACACCAACTCACTCACACACACACACACACACACACACACACACACACACACACACACACACACACACACACACACACACACACACACACACACACACACACACACACAGACAAAATCAACCATCAAGGTCTAATATCTTATCAAGTCATCAGCAGATCAGTATCCCTTAAAAATAACATCAAGAGATGAATATAAATGACCATATAATCTGTGGTCATACCATATTTATAATGATAATAATGACTATCAGTGATACATTCATCTCTGTCCCTCGCACACATGCTACATGTAACATTTTAATTCAGTTGTAACACTAGGCCACAATACAAGTACGTTGGAATGAAACAGTAAAGAGTGTTATATCACAAGCAAATGTACACGTTTACAAGTCTTGGTCTATACACTTATCTATGAAATATTTTTTTAGATGTGCTTTAAAATTATCTTTGTTTTTGATACATTTCAAATTTTTTGGTAGCTTATTCCATAGGTAACTACCTGAACATAGTAGGCTTGATTTATATAGATTATTTCTGGGTCTTGGAAATGTTAGCAAATGGTTGTGTCTGTGTTGATTGATTTTGAAAGTATTGGTAATCTTGGGAGGTGCAGTTTGGTTAACAACTTTTTGCATAAACATGGCTTTATTGAAGGAAAGTCTGTTTCGAAAAGTCAGGACGTTTATTTTCTTATAATCCTCAACTGTCAGGGTACTTGATTTTAACAGGACAAGTTTTACTGCTCTTTTATATAAACGATGAATGAATTTCAAGTTCGTTTCGCTACAGGTGTCCCATATAGTTGATGCATAGTCAATAACAGGTTGAATATGACAACAAAAAAAACAGTTTTCGAGAGTGATGATTCAAAAAGTGTTTGATTTTCGATACTTGACGTAACCTGTGAGCAATGTGCTTTCCTAGTGACACAATGTGATCAGTCCAAGTCATATTTTTGTCAAGGGTGACACCTAAAAGTCTATGAGAGTCAACTTCTTCAATTATTCTGCTATCAAGTAACAGAGGTAGGAACTTATCTCTCATGTTTTGTCTTTTCTGTCTTGCTGATACATACATGCACTTTGTTTTTTGTGCATTTTAGGACATATGGTTTAACTGAGTCCAAGTAATCAATTTGTCAATGCTAAATTGAAGTTTGCGAGATACGCTGCAAGGGTCTGAATCACTACAAAGTAGAGTGGTATCGTCAGCAAACATTTCACAGCTACATTGAATAAAACAGGGTAAGTCATTCACAAAGATTGAAAACAAGAGAGGTCCCAATACTGAGCCTTGTGGTACCCCATAGCTAATAGGTAGTAGTGATGATGTTTGATTATTAACAGTTACGAGCTGTTGCCTATCTGACAGAAAACTTTTTAGAAGCTGAATAATTTCAGGTGTCAGTTTGCACATTTCTAATTTGCGTAATAACAGAGAATGGTCAATCACATCAAATGCTTTTTCAAAGTCAACAAAAAGGAGTCCTGTAAATTTATTGTTATTGATGTTGTGTAAGAGACTTTCAGTAAGCTGAGTTAGAGCAGTGTGGCAGGAATAGTTTTTACGATACCCCGATTGATCTTCATTTCATTCACTCACTCACTCAGTCCCATGTCCCAAAGGACGTAGGGGGGACATGAGAGAAGACGCAACGGAGATCTTTTTTCATGCTTCACGATCCTGTGTGGCTAGTAGGAGGCGTTGAAGGGGTTGGGCAGTCCAGTCTTTGATGTTGTCAACCCATGATTTCTTTTGGCGGCCTCTTCTTCTCTTGCCCTCGACTGTTCCTTGCAAGATGGTTTTTGCTAGGGTGTTGTGTCTTGTGGTGTGACCAAACCACATCAGCTTTCTCCTCTTTATGGTGGAGAGCAAAGGCTCTTGGGGGCCCACACACTTTTTGATTTCTTCTTTCACATAGTTATTGGTCTTGTGTTCTTTGTATGATATTTTGAGGAGTCTTCTGTGGCACTTGTTCTCGAATGCTTGGATTCTTCTCTCTAACTCTGCTGTCAGAGTTCATGATTCACAGCCATATAGGAGGATATTTATTTATTTTATTTATTTATTCTTTTATATCGAGGATAACAGAATAAGCAATCATGTGCTTTTTTTCATCCGGTCCCCGTGTGTATGCAGTTTTTGTAAATATTGTCATCTGTTCCCACCGGCACACGATGGCCTACTCTTACGAAAAGCGGATAGATATCACGAGGGATTTGTAGAGGTGGTATTTGGTGCAGAAGCCGATGTTGTTGCTTCTGATGACCCTCTGGAGTCTGACTAGAGCAGATGTTGCATTTGCAATGCGAGCTTTCACCTCGTTATTTGATGTGCCGTCTTTTGTTAGGATGGAGCCTAAATATTTGAAATGGCTCACCTCTTCAATATTTCTCCATTCATCTTTATTTCCGTGCTGTCATTACTCGCGCTGTTGACCATGATCTTCGATTTCTCTGTACTGACCTCCATGCCGTATGCGCTCGCTCGATCTGTTAGACTGTCTGTGAGGATTTGCAGTTCTCGTTTGCTGCTGCCCATAAGGTCAATGTCATCTGCAAATCTGAGGTTGCAAAGAAAAAACAAAGTCTGTTTATTAGACTGTTGTTAATAAAGTAAGAACTTAGCGATGTTTGTATGTGTTTTTCTATGGGTTTAGATAATATTGAGAGAATTGAAATTGGCCTATAATTCGAAGGAGAAGAGTATTCCCCTGATTTATGTACTGGAATGATTTTTGCTTGTTTAAACTTGAGAGAAAAACACTTTTTTTCAATACACAAGTTGTATAGATATGTTAGTGTTTCAGCAATGACTGGACTAGATAGTTTTATTATCCGTCCATCCAAATTGTTTAAATCACGTGTCCTTGAATTTGTTTGTAATTTTAGACTATTTAATACATCAAAGATTGTCATTGGCTGGGGATCGAATGGAATTTTAATGTGTTTAGAATTAACATGTTGTTCTAAGTAAATAAGATCATTTTCGCTTGTATGTATGTATGTACGTGCGTACGTGTGTGTGTATGTAGTATGTATGTATGTATGTATGTATGTATGTATATGTATGTATGTATGTATGTATGTATGTATGTATGTATGTATGTATGTATGTATGTATGTAAGTATGTATGTATGTATGTATGTACGTACTATGTACTACGTACCTACGTACCTACGTACTACATACGTACCTAGTTGTATGTATGTATGTATGTATGTATGTATGTATGTATGTATGTATGTAGTAGTATGTATGTATGTATGTAGTATGTATGTATGTACTTAGTATAGTATGTATGTGTGTTTGTATGTATGTATGTATGTATGTATGTATGTATGTATGTATGTATGTATGTATGTATGTATGTATGTATGTATGTATGTATGTATGTATGTATGTATGTATGTATGTATGTATGTGCGTATGTATGCATGTATGTGTATATGTATGTGCAAGATGTTCTGCATGCAGTCACACACATGACCCGGTTTATATTCTCATGCAAATTACTTGTGGGAGGCCTTTGTGGTATGGAAGGCTATGCTGTAGTTCACTCTTTGAAAGGATTCCTTAGACAGAACAAAGATTTGAGGGTTCAGAATATCACCCAACATTTGTTGATCAGTCTCTAAGCCATTTGTAATACCATCTCTTGCTGGCTGAAGTGGACGATGGAGAGGGCTAGCAGAGATATCGCAGGCTTCACAGCACACAGCACAAGATCAGCCAGTACCTCGGCAGCAAGACGTGCAGATGTTCCAGTAAATATGATCATGAAAACAGGTGGAGGAACAAATTTTACATGATTGCAAGATGTTTATGCAAGGATGGTTGTCTCAAGAACACTGTGGCTCTCATATCTCATGTGTGTTCATGGGAAGGATACAGGGAATGTACAAGAGTTACGTACAACCAGCATAGACTTACCTCAAAAGATAAAGCTGGGGCTAAATTCTTGGAATCTTATCATACACCTGAATGGAGTGCACATGCCCACCCATGAAATCTTTATTTTAAAAAAAATGACCAAAAATATTGCACCCTATGTATCAGTAAGACATGCCATACAATGAAAATGATGATGAAGACAGAAATGACAATAATGATGATAGTGATGATAATGATGATGATGATGAGGATGATGAGGATGATGAGGATGAGGATGATGAGGATGATGATGATGATGATGATGATATGATGATGATGATGATGAGATAATAATAATAATAATAATAATAATAATAATAATAATAATAATAATAATAATAATAATAATAATAATACTGATAATAATAATAATAATAATAATAATAATAATAATAATAATAATAATAATAATAATAATAATAATAATAATAATAATAATAATAATAATAATATATAATATAATATATAGATAATGATGATGATGATGATGATGATGATGATGATGATGATGATGACGGATGATGATGATGATGATGATGATGATGATGATGATGATGATGATGATGATGATGATGATGATGATGATGATGATGATGATGATGATAAAAGATAGAAATGACACTAATAATGACAATATTAATGATGATAAAGACAGGAATGACAATGATGATAATACTAATGATGTTAAAAGATAGAAATGACAATAATGATGACAATATTAATGATGATAAAAAACAGGAATGACAATAATAATGATAATACTAATGTATATAACGACAGGAATGACAATAATGATGATGATACTAGATAACAACAGGATTGACAATAATAACAATATAGAGAGACGGTTATATCCTTATATGACACACTGGTCATGTCCGGCTCTTAAAACTGACAGTAGGGCAGTGCGTGGCTATCGTGTGCACTCTGTTCTGGTCTACTACAACATCCCCAAACTTTACAACCAGCTTTACCATAGCTAAGTAAGTCTTGCTTGGTTTTATTCAAACATGTACGTTAAAGATCCCATAATTTATGTTAGCATTTGGTGGGTTATAGAAACATTCTCTATCAGTCTGTTAATTTGCAGCCATTTCTTTATTTCACTCACTCACTCTCACTCAGTCCCATGTCCCAAAGGACGTAGGGGGGACATGAGAGAAGACGCAACGGAGATCTTTTCCATGCTTCACGATCCTGTGTGGCTAGTAGGAGGCGTTGCAGGGGTTGGGCAGTCCAGTCTTTGATGTTGTCAGCCCATGATTTCTTTTGGCGGCCTCTTCTTCTCTTGCCCTCGACTGTTCCTTGCAAGATGGTTTTTGCTAGGGTGTTGTGTCTTGTGGTGTGACCAAACCACATCAGCTTTCTCCTCTTTATGGTGGAGAGCAAAGGCTCTTGGGGGCCCACACGCTTTTTGATTTCTTCTTTCACATAGTTATTGGTCTTGTGTTCTTTGTATGATATTTTGAGGAGTCTTCTGTGGCACTTGTTCTCGAATGCTTGGATTCTTCTCTCTAACTCTGCTGTCAGAGTCCATGATTCACAGCCATATAGGAGGATAGATATCACGAGGGATTTGTAGAGGTGGTATTTGGTGCAGAAGCTGATGTTGTTGCTTCTGATGATCCTCTGGAGTCTGACTAGAGCAGATGTTGCTGTTGCAATGCGAGCTTTCACCTCATTGTTTGATGTGCCATCTTTTGTTAGGATGGAGCCTAAGTATTTGAATTGGCTCACCTCTTCCAATATTTCTCCATTCATCTGTATTTCCGTGCTGTCATTACTCGCGCTGTTGACCATGATCTTCGATTTCTCTGTACTGACCTCCATGCCGTATGCGCTCGCTCGATCTGTTAGACTGTCTGTGAGGATTTGCAGTTCTTGTTTGCTGCTGCCCATGAGGTCAATGTCATCTGCAAATCTGAGGTTGCAAAGGGGTCTTCCACCAATGGAGATGGAAGTGTGGTGGTTTTGCAGTGTCTCTGTCATGATGTTTTCAAGGAAGAGGTTGAAGAGTACAGGTGAGAGAAGGCAGCCCTGGCGGACTCCAACCGTGGTCTTGAAGAACTCGCCCACGTGATTGTTCATGAAAACTGCACTTCTTGCATTCTCGTACAGAGCCTTGATGACTTCAATTAGGCAGTTGTCAATGTTGAAGTGCCTGAGTACTTGCCAGAGGCCGTCATGCCATACCCTGTCAGAGGCCTTTTTGAAGTCTATAAAATTGTGGTACAAGTCTTTTTGGTGTTGGAGATGCTTCTCTATCAGAATTCTCAGGTTGAACATTTGTTCCATTGTGCTGCGTTTTGGTCTAAAGCCCGCTTGTTCTTCTGCCAGGAGTTTTTCTGCTTGGTTTTTCAGTCTGTTGAGGCTACCTGCAGCATGATCTTGCTAGGATGGCTTATGAGACTGATGGTTCTGTAGTTCTGACATTGCTTGAGGTTTCCTTTCTTTGGCAGGGGTATTACAAGAGACTGTGTCCATTCTTTTGGCCATTCTTTGGTGTCGTGGATCTTCTGACAAAGATCTGTGAATCGCCTTGCTGTTTCATTCCCTCCATTTTTTATGAGTTCAGCTGGGATGTTATCGATTCCAGGGGACTTCCCCTTCTTCAATTGTTTAATAGCTGTGTCTACTTCACACCTTAGTATTGGTGGGTCTTTATCTTGGTGTTCAGGGTGTTTGTTGGAAACTATGTTGGTATCTGGGCGTAGTGGGTAGTTATACAATCCCTCACAGTATTCTGTCCAGCGTTGGAGGATGGCATTGTTTTCCGTTAAAAGATTTCCTTCTTTGTCTTCAATAATAGAGGCTTTAGGCTGTGTGGTTTTAGTTAGTGCTTTCAGAGTGTTGTAAGCTGTTTTGCTGTTTCCCTTGGCCATTCCATCTTCGATGTTGTTGCATTGTTCTTCTATCCACGCTTCTTTGGCTTCTCTCATCTTTTTCCTCACTTCTCTGTGGCTATCCATGTACTTGTTGTTGGCTTCTTGACTTGTGAACTTTTGCTTCTTAAGTTCTCTTCTTTTGTCGCAGAGGTCAAGAACCTCATTTGTCACCCAGGGTTGTTTCTTTGTTCTGCTTCTGCCTAATGTTTCTTCTGCTGCTGTCGTTAGCACTTCTTTGATGTTGTTGGCTAGTGTGTTCACATCATTGTCAATGGCTGTGAGTGCGGCGAACTTTCCTCCAATGTTGGCTTGGAAGATCTCAACCACTGTTGGGTCTTTGAGTTTTTCCAGGTCGAATCTTATGCGTGGGCTTTTTGGCTGTTGTTTTGCTTTCAGTTTCAGCCTGATGGTGGTAAGTACAAGGTCGTGGTCACTGCCAATGTCAGCTCCTGGGAATGTTCTTGTATTTGCTTTGTTTATGCTGGATTTGAATCTTTGGGGTGACAGAATGTAATCAATTTGATTATGAATCAGACCATTTGGTGAGTGCCAGGTTGATGTTCTAGATGGCTTGTGAGGGTGGAGTGTGTTAGCCAGAGTTAGTTTGTGCTTCTTTGCGAATTCCAGCAGCCGCTGTCCTCTGTCATTTGTTTCTCCCAGTCCAAAGCGTCCTGTGGTTCCTGCCCAGGTGTCATAGGCATCAGGTCCCACCTTAGCATTCCAGTCGCCTTCCACAATAAGGATGTCTTTTTTTGGTGTTTTGGAGATGACGTTTTCAAGTTCTTCATAGAATTCTTCTATCTGGTCATCATCGTAGTCAGATGTTGGAGCATACACTTGGATGATGGTGAGATTCTGGGGTTTTGAAGAGACTCTGATTGAGATGAGTCTGCTGGATATTGGTGTGCAGTTGATGATGCTTGACACAATATCTTTCCTGACAATGAAGCCTACTCCGTGTTGGTGTAGTTTCTCATCTCCACTGTACCATATCTTGTGGCCGTCTTGCGTGGTTGTTTCTCCGAAGCCAATCCATCTGACTTCCGCAAGCCCTAGGATGTCCCATTTATACCTCTGTAATTCATGTGTGAGTTCCTGTACTCTTCCTGTTTGGTACAGAGTCCTAACATTCCATGTACCAATGGTTACCCCTTTAGCTGGAAGCTTTAGGGTTGGTTCTGCTCCAGTGGCACACTTGTCACTCCCACCCTGGAGGCTTGCAGTGGGTAGCGCGGTCGTTGTTGATCCGGGCCTCGACCGATCCGGCATGTGTTTCTGTTTTGCTTTTCTCATCATGTCCTTGCAGTGGGCTTGAGGAAGCTTGGTGGCGCCCATCTCCTCTCCAAGACTCCTACTGGTGATTAAGAATGCACCAGCCCCTCACAACGTTTCGCCCGCCAGTAGAAGCGGTTACCGGGGTGTGGGTGGGTTAAGGACCCGGACCCAGAAGTGAGAGTTGAGTGCCAAGTGAGGACCAGTGTTCCCGTCCATCCCGAGGGATGCTACTGCCAGGTTTACAAAGGTACCACCTCTCCTTAAGCACCCCATACACGCCTTTATTTCAGACATTATTAAAAATCAACCTGTTATCCCCAATTGACCTATCCTCTACACTGCATCACAGATAAACTCATCCCCAGGTAAAAAGAAATATTGCTGTGACTCAGTGTCCCTAGTATATTGAACCCTGATGAAATAAAGGCCAATGTAAAGCAGTGTTCTCGGGTATACTCATGCTACTCATGCCAGTCATGCTACTATCAATTAAGACGTATTAGTGCAATTCGAAAGTACCTGTCCACTGACGCAACATCTAAACTCGTCACGTCTCTGATTCTTTCACGTCTCGACTATTGCAATTCTCTTTTGGCTGGTCTGCCCGCATCATCTATCCACTCCCTTCAACGTATACAAAACTCTGCAGCTCGACTGGTCCTCAGAAAGAAAAAAATCTGAGCACATTACTCCTCTCTTGCAAGCTCTCCACTGGCTGCCTGTGCCTCAGAGAGTAAACTATAAGATCAGTACTCTCTGTTATAAATGTCTTCACAAAACAGCACCCTCCTACCTCTGTGAATGTCTTTACCCGTACACTCCTTCTCGTTCCCTCCGCTCTGCTGCAGATACCCTGCGCTTACAAATACCTAGATTCAATCAATCCACCGTGGGCCGTCGCGCTTTCTCTGTTTCTGGTCCAGTGATCTGGAACAATCTCCCTCTCTCCCTTCGTAAAAAGCCTACCTATGACACATTTAAATCCAGCCTCAAGACACACTTGTTTCAAAGCTAAGACTTTCCTATCCTGTTTCATGTTCTGCCCCTGCTCTGACCAGCCGAACTATCCACCACCCTGCCAAAGTGTTTAACTTATATATGTATGTATGTGTGTGTGTGTGTGTGTGTGGTGTGTGTGTGTGTGTGTGTGTGTGTGTGTGTGTGTGTGTGTGTGTGTGTGTGTGTGTGTGTGTTGTGTGTATTGACTTCGTTAAAAATCTAAATTGTTGTTGGCTGCATGTGCAAGAATTGGTTGAATGCAAGCGCTTTGATTTGTTTCTGCAAGATATAGCGCTATATAAATTCCATTTTATTATTATTATTATTATATTATTATTATTATTATTATTATTATTATTAATTATTATTATTATTATTATTATTATTAACGTCACCTGGTTAACTAAGAAGAGTGCTGACATGATGTTGTCAGAGCAGTTGTTGGAAAGTGTTTTCAAAGACCTAGCAACTTTTACTTGTTAAAAAATATACAGAGTTCAACGAAGTGATCCAGTCTGCATTATCATTTAGACATGCGCACCAGCAGAAGAATCTTTTTTTTTTTTTTTGCTGCCTAATCTTCTGTGACATCCCCGTCCAGCTGTTCTCACGCTGCTCATTTCAAACTCCCCGCAACAGCCATACCCAGGTTCGTTATGTCTCATCCTCAGGGTCGGAAATCCACAGAGAGCCTTTCAACATCATGCTGCCGTGGATGGGGCCACCAGCCAAAGGAGCCCTGCACTGATGCTGGGTCACTTTGGTGGTGTACAGTGGTGCCTGTTCTGAGCTAATATACGCAAGCCATCACCTGCTTATCCCTCTACTAATGATGGTATTAGCTCAGTCATGAAGCCAGACTGGGTGAGTCACCCACATGAAGTGGCAATCACCACAACGTCCGTCTAACGACCGTTGACTATCTGGTTAAACCTGACCTGAAAGCCAATCACCTGAACTTTGAAAACAGAAGGAAAGGACTGCACATTTCTTGAGTAAGGAGGAAAAACACCAACATTACAAAACTGTTTGAATCTTCCTTCCGTGCAAGATTCTTCTGCTGACACCAGTCACCATGGCGTAGTGATTATCGCCTCGGAGTTGGAATGGACTGCAGGGCTGCACTTTAAAATCCAAATAGAGACATTGGGAGATTTTGGACTCCGCTTGGCTCCTACGCAGAGTGACTGTGTTGTGGGATCAGTGGGAAGACTGTGACCACACAGATGACCTTCATCCACTCTACCGATGTAAGTCTGAGAATCTTTCTCAAATTTTCTGACCAACACTACAGATTACTTTATCTCTCTGGCCCAGTTGACACTGGTATTATCATGACAAGTAAGCATAGAATGCAACCCTGTCAAGTTGTCTCAAAACGCAAAGCATATGCACTTCCACAGCAACTTCATCGCGTCATCCTCATTGTCATTGATCATCATGCGATAAAAAAAAATCCCTTAAATTCGGTGGTCCCAGTTATTCTGCTCTCATCATGACCTCAGAATTGTTTTCCCCATACCATTATGTGCCTGTGGTGAGTTTGTGTGAAAGCCTTTGGCTGGAGCTTTCACAGGAGACAGTCATTGGAGGAAAGTTGTAGTGGTTGCCACTTCAGGCAGGTAACTCACTTATTCTGGTGCTGCAACTGAGCTGATACTGTCATTAGCAAGGGGCTTAGTAGGTGGTGTCCTGCATGTATTAGCTCAGAACAGGCACCACTGAACACCACCAAAATGACTCAGCAGCAATGCAGGGCCTCTCTGGCTGGTGGCCCCAGGGGGGACTGATATTGATGGGCTCCTGTAGACTTACAATCCTAAGGATGAGGCATAACGAATCTGGGTATGGCTGTGGTGGAGAGATTGAGATGAGTGACGTGGGAACAGCTGGGCATGGACATCACAGAAGATGATGCAGCGAAAAAGTTTAATTTTTTTTTTAAAGTACATGATTGAGAAGAGGTGAAACGCAATCAAAGCCTAGACAGCAGAAAGTAAAGCATCAGGGAAATTTGCTGACACACGAAATCCTCAGGCCATAATTATAGTTTGTAATGACAAATACACTGATTTACCCACAGGCTGTAATTGTCACTGACTGTTGGATTTGGTTGCAGATACATGTGGCACTGAAGAAGAAGTAACAGGAGAACTTCTGCTCATCATGACATCAGACTCATCTGGTTACATCACAGCAGGGAGAAATGATTCTTTTTCTGAGTTTCCATTCCTTAAGAAGATTGTAACTGTCCCAGCTGAAAATACAGTCTTTGTCAGCATCAAGGAAACCGTGGAGTATACTGCAAGTCTTGATTTGTTCCGTTACTTTATGCTGTATGATGACAATACTGGTCTTTATAGACAAATATGTGAACTAGTCTGGTACAGAACACTTCACTACAAATCTGACTTTCTCACTGTGTTTCAAGCAACAAAGTTTGCTGTAGAATTTTTCTGTAGTGATTGCAAAAACTCAGACTGCTTTAAACTGTTCTTTTCTTTTGTTCATCAAAATACTATGATGCAGAAGCTACCCAATGATCTATGGAACTGTTCTGTCAGCTACTATCCAAGCATCCATCACCACGTGGCTTGCAATCACAAAACAGAGTGTGAAGATGGACGGGATGAAACAGAACACTGTCCCTTCAGCAGCCCTGAATGTCAGGGACTGGTGGCACTCTGCAATCAGTGCTATCATTTTGTCCAGGGTTGAATACACCTCGTGACAAAGAGACACCAAATATTTTAAAGATAGGCACTGAGTATTGTAATGCACTGGGTGCAACCTTTAGTTTCCCAAAGTGCCCATTTACTCGGCCTCTTGCTCTGACTCATCCTTTAAGGTTATACGATATTTTTGTTGGATTCTATGGCAATGACTTGTCATTATCTTCTATGTATCGGCATGGAATCCTAGATGACAAAACAGTCATTTATCATCCTTTACCAATGCGTGTACAACACAGAGGGATAAAAGATTGCTATCAATTACATTTTGAAGAGTTCAACAATGAACCATGCATTGTATCAGACAGGATATTGACAAGTATTGGATTGAGTTGTGAGCTAATGGTAAACACAACTGAAGAAAACCATTCTCACTCACAGAAAGTGTCCTCAATTAGCAGACACTTTCCTTGGCTCTCAGAACAACAAGACATGACAGTGTGTGCCACAGGTCACATGACATACACAGCCTTTTTTGCGGTTCTGATATTTATAAAGTCTGCAAATATGAACAACAATCACTGTTGTGTCATGTTCCTGGAAAATCTTCAGGTGTTGATCATCCACCTTTAGCAGTCAACCATGTCTTGTTCCCCTTATTCCAATGCAGCGATGAACAGTTCACCTTGTCCTACTCACTGATATGTGACTTCATAGCTGATTGTCAGGATAAGACAGATGAATCTCTGTGTAAACATCCTGTGTGTCTTAACACCTTCACCTGTATGAGTGGCCAGTGTGTTTCTTACAGCAAGGTCTGTGACCAGATCTCCCATTGCCAGGACGAATCTGATGAAAACAGCTGTGATGAGTTTATAAAGGTAGTAATTGAAAATAGTTACCTTTCTTTTCCAGCTGTGATCAACTTTGATTCAGTCAGACTGTTTACATTAGTCCCTCATCACTCTAATGACTCCTGTCCTGACAGCCATTACCAGTGTCCTAGTAATTTCACTGACTGTCTGCCTGTCTACACACGGTGCAACGGGATGTTTGACTGCCTGGACCACCAGGATGAAGAAGGATGTGACGACCTGAGATGTCCAGGGTTTTTCAGGTGCAGAGTGTCCATGCTTTGCATTCATCATGACCATCTGTGTGACGGCTGGCCTCACTGTGTATTGCGTGATGACGAATTATTCTGTGACATAGCTTGTCCTGTGGGTTGTGCCTGTCAAGGTCACACCTTTCTGTGTGAGCAGCCTTTCTCCACCACACTCTTCCCTCAGCTCCGTTACCTGGATGCCACAGGTTCTGGTATGACACTGTCTGACGTCAATTATCATGCCTGCCCTTTTTCATTTGATTCTGGCCAGGTGCTCATTGACTCTCCTGCCTCCTCTCCTGCTGTCCAATTTGAGGATTCTGGACCTCAGTGACAATCAGCTCCAATCCTTCAACATCACTTCTCTTCTTAGTTTACACAATCTGCAGGCCTTGTTTCTGTCTAAAAATCCCCTGACAACAGTCCACGTTGATGATACAGCTGACTTAAGGCATTACACACTCTCAGAGCTAGATTTATCATATACATCACTAAAGTCTTTGAAGAAAAGTACTTCTCCCCATTTATTAGACTGAAAAAACTAACCTTATTCTACATCCATTCACACATATCCTCCAAAGCATTCCATCTATGCCACATTTGACAGCACTACACATGAAGGGCAGCCCTATTCAACAGTTTCCCCCTGACCTATTTAAAGACCTCAATCATCTACGATCATAGTCACAGACAACTATAAACTGTGCTGTGATGACATACTTTCTTGTAGCTCTGCTGATGTGTCTTGCCATGCTCCAAGCAGCGCTCTGTCATCCTGCAAGGATTTGTTGCAGTCCTGGACGTACCGTGGCTTTCTGTGGCTGATAGCCTGCCTGTCAGTGACTGGTAACGTCTTCTGTTTCTGTGCACGTTTATTTGCAAAGAGTATGAGCTCTTCGAGTGGCTTCAGTGTCTTTGTCCAACTCTCACCATGTCTGATTTTCTGATGGGCGTATACATTTTGATCATAGGAGTAGCTGACGAGCAGTTCCGTGGAACATTATCTCATCATGATAGACATGGAAAAGCAGTGTATGTGTAAGGTGGCTGGTGTTTTATCCTGTTTTCCAGTGAAGTATCAGCTCTGATTCATTTGGGTCATCACACTGGACCGTTTTGTGGTTCTCCATTTTCCGTTCAGCACATTACGGTTTGACAGAGTGTCAGCAGCAGTGGCTTGTCTGCTGATCTGGCTTGTTGGTGGTGGTGTTTGGCCATAGTTCCCTTGCTTCCAGTGACACTGCACTGGAATTTCTATAGTCAGACAGGTATCTGTATTCCCACTGCCAGTTACAACACAAGAATTTAAAGGAAGGTATTACTCTTTCTCTGTTCTGATTGGGTTTAACTTTGTTTTGTTTTTGTTTATTTCTGTAGGGCAGGCCCTTATCTACTGGTCCATACAAACCAACGCCATGAAAACCAGCACAAGTAAATCATCACGAGATATGATCATTGCTCGCAGACTGATCACTGTTGCAGTGACAGATTTCATGTGCTGGTTTCCCATTGGGATTTGTGGATGTTGGCACTGGCTGGTACTGCAATACCTGGAGAAGTCAACGTAGCTCTGGCTATTTTTGTGCTGCCCTTAAATTCTGCTGTGAATCCTTTCATGTACACATTCAACACACTAGCAGAGAAGCGGAAGAAGTCAGCTGAAGCAAAACTTGTAAAATGGCTGGAATCCATGCTGAAGTAGCCACCAGCGCATAGGGTTAACGCCATAAGTCACAAATAATTTACTTATTTTATAATTCTGTTATATCGAGGATAAGAATAAGCATCACTTTCTTTTTTTCACCCTGTCCCCGTGTGTTTCAGTTGTATTAAATATTGTCATCTGTTCCCACCGGCACACGATGGTCTACTCTTTGAAAAGCGAAAAGGATTTACGTGTGCACAAGATCTGGTCTCCACGTGAGTTATTTCGGTTTTGGGTAGTCAGACTGCAGTGCTTGGGTTTGGAAATATATATGTCTTCTGATACTGACCATGATTAACATTGCACAGAAGCCAACACATGGTTTAGGGACATTGTTTTAAACAGTAAACAAAGTAGGTAGTTCTTGGCTGTCACCATGAATGAACATTGCACAGAACAATACAGTAATGGTAATTAGAGAAATTTTTTAAACCAGTCACAGAGTGTGAGTTGTAGTGTAAATATCTGTTCCCCAAGGCACACAACTACTTTATGAAATTCACAACGATTTATTACAAATTTATATTTATTTTTCTTATCATTATGTGTTTAGTATTATTCTTCTATATGACAAGGATAACAGCAAAAGCAAGTATGGCTTTTATGACATCGGTTTTGTAAATGTAGTTCTTTGTACAATATTTAACATTCCCAGAGCAAAGATGGTTTACAGTTTACGAAACAAAGAGGATTTTGGTGTGCAAGATTTCTGCAAGAAGTCGCAACAGAGGTTGGCTGTTTTAAATCTAATCCGAGTAGAGTTCTTGGCTGTAAAGACCAGCCCCATTCCAATGTTAATGCAACTTGATGTAAGGCTAACTGTAAGAAACAAACTCAAAGTGCTATGGCATTTTTCCGCTGCAACAAAACATTCAATACTTATTATTGCAAGATTAAGAATAAGATGCGGCGTGATGCTTTTACAAAAAATATCCAGCCACCTGTTAGTATGCCGTTAAAACACATCCTTCCACACTGGCACACAATAGAGCTTATACTCTATGACAAATAAGCGGACAAATAGAATGAAAACAAAGTCCACAAATTGGTTTGCAGTGTGTTCTGACACGTTGGCATTTTTGATATGATAGGCTTTTGGGGGAGGGAGGTCGTCACTGATGTGAACCAGAATGAGAAAGAGCTCCTCAACGGGAAGTTGAACCAGGTTTTTTCTCGCCAATGAACGGAAGTGCTGACACTGAGACTTTCACGAGGTAGGAGGTGCTGTTTGTGGCTACACAGAAACTGAGCTCAGAAGTTACCTCTCATCCACTAGAGATGGGAGTTCAATGAGAGGTATGTGCTCAAAATTACTTCTGAACCAATCACTGCAGGTTTTGTATCTCTGGAGTGATAGGATAATATGTGGAGTACCACCACATAATGAATTGCAATAGCCCGATGAGTAATATAGTGTTGACATTTTGATTAAACTGGAACACGTACTATTCAATATGACAATAATTAAAATCATGACATGTCTACGAAATTTGTTATTACAAATTTATTAATTAATTATTATTGGAACAGGGACAAAGAAAACGGCAATTCATCGTCTTGTTTTTGGTCCGTGTGTAGCTAGTTTTTTAAATTGCATTGTTTCCACCGGCACACGATGGCCTACTCTTACGAAAAGCGGAACAGGATTTAACGTGTGCGCAAGATGTTCTGCGTGCGTTCGCACACGGGGCCTCGGTTTAAAGTCTCATCCGAAGGACTATAGGGTAGGGGAAGGAGAACCAGCCACCATTCCGCAGTGGTTAGCGCCTTGAGGTAAGGACTGGAACGTCACGGGATCAAATCTCATAAGGGTTATAGGGAATTTTTTTTTTTTATCCTGCTGCTATTTATTCATTTTAAACATTTATTTCTATTCTTCATTATATCGAAGATAATGGAATAAGCATTCGTTGCTTTTAAAAAATAATAATTTCCAGCCCCTGTGTGTATGCAGTTTTGTAAAACTTATCATCTGTTCCCACTGGCACACAATGGCCTACTCTTACAAAATGCGGAACATGATTTAACATGTCCACAAGATGTTCTGCGTGCGTTCGCACACGTGGCCTTGGTTTATAGTCTTATTCGAGGGACTTTGGGGGAGCGGAGTCGGCACTGATGTTAACTCCAGGAGAAAAATCTCCTCGAACGGGAATTGAACCCAGGTCGTCAAATTGCAAGGCAATGTTCTGACCACTAGGTTATCTTGTTCCCCTGGAGTGAGTGTGCTGTGGGCTCACATGACAGACTGAGCTCAGACAGTTGACCTTCATCCACTTTATGGATGGGAGTTTGAGAGTGTTGCTCAAATTACCTGACCAACACTGCAGGTGTCTTTATCTCTCGGCCCAGTTGATACGGGATATATGTGATGTTCCACCACATAATGAGTCGCATTGCCTCGTTGTTCAATTTTTAGTCGTTACCATTTTATTAAACTGCAGTAAAACGACTATTCAATACAGGAAATAGATTGAAAATCAGACAAGTCTACGAAAAGTTATTACAAATTGAAATAATAGAGTGGGGAAAGGGACAAAATGAGAAACGGACAAGTTTGCATCGTACTTGGTGGTCAGGATGAGGGCTTAGGTGTTTTTTAATGCGCTTTTAAAGGAAAAGGAAGCAAAAGCTACGTCTTTATACTCCAGTTCACGGTAGAAGAATAGTTATAGTTTTATGATCAATCAAAATCTGAAAATGGGCAACCTGACCGCCACCTGCCTAACATTGCTCCAAGCAGAAAAGTGAACGAGGTGCAAAGCGACTCATTTTCTGGTCGAACGTCACACATTATGATGGTAAGTGTAGAGTACAACCCCGTCAAGTAGTCTCAAAGAATGCACTTCCATAGCAGCATCTTTACGTCATCCTCATTACCATTGATCATCAGGCTATATCATGCAGTTACAAACGTAATGGCCTCTGATTCTGTGGCATCAGTTGCTCTGGTCTCATGGTGATCTCAGATTTGGTTTCCTCATACACTTCTGTGCCTGTGGTGAGTGTGTGTTTGGAGTTGGAGGTTTGCAGGGAATGGTCGTTGGAGGGAGGTCGTGGTGGTTGCCACTTTGGGTGGGTGACTAACTCAGTCTGGCTTTGTGACTGAGCTAATACTGTCGTCAGTAAGGGACTTTGTAGGTGATGTTCTGTGTATGTTAGCTCAGAACAGACACCGTTGAACACCACCAAAGTGACCCAGCAGCAGTGCAGAGCCCCTCTGGGTGGTGGCCCCATAGTAGCCAGACATTGATGGGCTCCCTGTGGACTTCTGACCCTGAGGATGGGACATAACGAATCTGGGTATGGCTGTGGCCTCGAGATTGAAATGACCAGCCTGGGAACACATGGCAGGAACGTGACTGAGGATGAGGCTACAAAAAAAGAAAGAATATGAGATAATTGTATGAAACTACTTTGAATAATCATGGTTAAAGAGAACCTGGTGGCCAAATCCAACAGAAAAAATAATTACCACGATGACGCTTGTTCACAGTTTGCTATTTTCCTGGATTTCAAATATCTGGACTTTCTTTTGTCTTCTGCACATGATGCTTATGAGTGTGTAGTAGTAGTAGTAGTAGTAGTAGTAGTAGTAGTAGTAGTAGTAGTAGTAGTAGTAGTAGTAGTAGTAGTAGTGGTCGTCTTCAGTTTAAAACGTCTTTCCACTTTAAGTGATACCAGACGATCAAAAGGTATAATTGGACAGTGTGTGTGTGTGTGTGTGTGTGTGTGTGTGTGTGTGTGTGTGTGTGTGTGTGTGTGTGTGTGTGTGTGTGTGTGTGCATAAATATATCATATTAACAAACAGAATGCGCTGAACATAATAGAAAGTTAATCAAAATACAAAATTAAATAAAAAAACAAAGAAAACATCATTAATTATAAAAAAAAAATCCCTATGGGACATGACTGTAAACATTTAACAATATCTAACATAAGGTATATATCATAGAGAACTTCTCCAATAGAAGTCTTAGAAATGATAGGCAAATAGGGCCTTAAATTCTGGCAGTCAAGTATGACATGAGCATTAGAAATATACCCTTCACATAAGCATTTTAGCATGCTTGTTGACTTTTGCAACAAATGCATCCAGTTTTAATCTGAAAAACAATGCTTTGATTTTTCTGTCTCTGACAACATCTATATGAGTCTTTCGATGAATAATATCTTTAAACACACCCTTCCTATGTAGAATCTATTTTGAGAACTGTCTTTTTTGCTGATATAACTCCATGAATTTATTCAATGATGCCTGATCTAATCATCTGTAACTCTCTCCTAAGGATAAACATACACCCACAGCTGTGGTTCTACTGCCATTAGTTGCACCCTGCCAGCCCACTCATTTGAATAAAGTCCTTATGTGAAGGGGTCCAACAAAAGGTGACATTTATACCTCTTAAGCTAATAATGTTTATCATATACTTGATATCTAGTATGATTCTAGACATTTTATTGTAATTGAAATATTTCAAAGCATAAAAGGCAGACTTAGAATCCACACAAAATTGTATATAATAAAAACAAACTGGCAGGTCTGAAACATAGGTCAAAGCCATTAGAATTGCAATCAGTTCAGCTGTGAGTGAGTGAGTGAGTGAGTGAGTGTGTGTGTGTGTGTGTGTGTGTGTGTGTGTGTGTGTGTGTGGTGTGTGTGTGTGTGTGTGTGTGTTTGTTTGTTTGTTTGTTTACTTGATATGGTTCTAACTAATGTAGCTGGATTTTAAAAGATTTAGTTCACTATTGGGTATTAAAACACAAATGGAAGAGAAAAACTCCATTTGATTACTTTGATATTGTTTGTCTACAGGACACAAATATCTTAAATAACAACAGCTCATTTTAGGAAAAGGAATGAAGAGTCAAAATTTATATCCAGGAAAGCTCAGCAGATAGTAAAGGCCACATTACAACTATTAAAAAACATGATTCAGATTAGATTAAACTGGTAACACACACAAACACAAATATAATTATATTTTTTGTTTTTTTTAAATCCATATTTCATCCGTCCTCTTTTAAACATACATAAATGCTCACACATATATTTTTTGTACTTTGTACCAATTTATCTAACAGCAGAAATCTCTGCGTGAAATTTGGGCTTCTCTCCCCGGAAAGCGCTTGCCACAAGTGCAGCGCAGTATATATATATATATATATATATTTATATATATATATATATATATATATATATATATATATATATATATATATATATATATATATATATATATATATATATATATATAATAGCGCTCCACCACGAAATGAGTCGCTTAGCACATTACACAATTTTGCGCTAGGAGCCTTTATAGGCAGGTGGGGGTCAAGTTGTCCATTTTGAGATGTTGATTGATTAGTAAACTAGATCTGTTTATTGCCTTATAATGAAATATCAAGGCATAATTTATATTCTTTTTGCTTTTAAATGTGTTTTGAAAATACCAAAGCACTCATTCTGACAACCTGTTACTAAAATATACTTGCCCGTTTCTCATTTTGTCCCATCCTGCAGCCTATCATTTCAATTTGTAATAATGTTGCACAGAATTGTCCGATTTTCAATCTGTTTTTTTGTATTTGATAGCCACTTTATTGCACATTAATAACATGTCAATAACTTACAATTGACATCAGGTGCACTCCGTCTCATTACGTGTGGAGCGTCACACACACACACCACACACACACAACAACACACACACATCATACATACACACACACACAACATATATATATATATATATATATATATATATATATATATATATATATATATATATATATATATAACACACATGTGTGTGTGTGTGTGTTGTGTGTGTGTGTGTGTGTGTGTGTGTGTGTGTGTGTGTGTGTGTGTGTGTGTGTGTGTGTGTGTGTGTGTGTGCTGAAACTTAAAATCAATATTTATCAAAATCTATATAGTAAAATATCAATGCATTAGTAGCAATGGTCATAGAGTTCTCATATTAAAAAGACAAAATTGAAGAACCAGAAAAATACCCCACATTGGGACAAAGTGACCACCAGTCCTTTTAATGCACATGGCCCAGCAATCTACCAGCCTAGTGGGACTCTACAAGTAGAGCACCATCATAAAATCTGTTTTTAAAATTATTTTTATTATACATCCATCAACATAAAATGAGTTGTACTGCCGTTATGTGCCATTGGCCCAGTATATCTGTCTTCAGATAAAAGGTGGATGAGAACGAAATAGGGGAAAGTGATGATGATGATATATGATGATGATGATGATGATATGATGATGATGATGATGATGATGATGATGATGATGATGATGATGATGATGATGATGATGATATGATGATGATGATGATGATGATGGTTAGATGATGATGATGATGATGATGATGATGATGATGATGATGATGATGATGATGATGATGATGATGATAATAGCTGTGTTTATAAGACAATTCTCTTTAAGACTTTCTGGCTAAAGAAACAAGATAATAGACCACAAAGGAAACCAATAGATGAAAAGATGATGACAGAAAGGGAAGAAACAAGGTCGTTGTCATATTAGTGATTGATGTCTTTGAGCACAATAGAAGCTTTAAGCTTGTTGGTGTATATCTGCTGATCATTGTTGTTCATACATAATTATGTGTTGTGTTCTGTGTAATGAAAAGAATGCTTAAAACAAGGTAGACACATAGAAAGGCATAGACAAGAAGGAATTCCTAGCACATATTTTCTGTGCCGTCTATTCATGTGTGAATTCCCATCCTGCTGTTCCCACGCCACCCTTTTCAATCTCCCTGCCACAAACATACCAAGATTCGTTACGTCGCATCCCCAAGGCCTGAAGTCCACAGAAAACCCATCAATATCTGGCCGCCATGGGGTCACCATCCAGAGTCTACAGGTCCCCTGCACTGCTGCTGGGTCACTTTGGTGGTGTTCAGTAGTGCCCGTTCTGAGAAACATCATCAGGATGCAAACTACTAAGTCCCCTCCTAATGACAGTGTCAGCTCAGTCACAGAGCGAGACTGAGTGAGTCATCCACCTAGGTGTTGACCGCCACAACATCCCTCCAGGAACCATCTTCCGTGAATCTCCAACTCCAAAGGACTTGACACAAACTCATCACAGGCACAAAAGTGGTTGGATGAACCAAAATTGAGGTCACTATGAGACCAGAGCAACTGCACCCTCTGAGTCAGAGGCAATTTCTTCATATTGTATGATGACCAGTGATAATGAGGAGGATGTAACGATGCTGACATGGAAGTACATCTCCTTATAGACTACTTGTCAGAGCTGCACACTAAGCTTACTATCATAATATATCCCAGCATCAACCTGGCCTGAAAAATGCAGACACCTGCAGTGTTGGTCAGGAAATTTGAACATTACTATCAAACTGGAATCTGTCTAGTTGATGAAGGTTGAATGTCTATTCCCGGTCTTCCCAGTGAGTCCACAGTACACTCACTCTGGGTAGAAGCCAGCTAGAGTCCAAAAATCCCGCTAACTTACGGGATTTGAACTTACGACCTCCCAATCTCCAGTTGGCAGTCCCTAGCACAGGATTTTCAGAAGTGGTGATACTGTTTGTACTGACAGGCCCTCAGCATCCCACGGTAGGTGTGGGACATAGGTTTAGGTTTTATTTATTTTGTTTTTTTACAGAAAACCTCCTATTGATAACCAGTTATCGAAATAAAGGGAAAAAACTGCAAGTCATTATCATGTTTGCAATGTGTAAACACCTTATGGAAACACCTTCACCTTTACATTTTTACAATACCTTCTTACATGGCAGGACAATGAGGAAGGTGTGTTCGCAGCAGAGCTATGGAGTTGACCTGATGCTCCACAGTCCAGTTTCAAACACACCTACCTATCGTATAGCAAAGCTGGACAATACGTAGTTTCTAACTGCAAAAATAAAGACTTGAGGTTGGTGTTTTGGGCCAAGACTACTGTTGGCCCATACTTTCTTGACAAGCTTTAACATCAGTGCAGCAGCTTTGGACAACGCATGCCTCATTTTCCTTGTCAAGAGACATGAACAGATGACAAGGTGAATGTTTGAAGCACTTCCTCATTGGTACAACATTGATGTGGTGCTGGAACATCCTGACCCATGACATTGGTCTTTTTCATGCTGATTGTGAGTCCAGACTCCTTTCAGGCATGGGCAAACAGACTGACCAGCTGTTGTAGCTCTTCCTCCTAACAGTCCCTTCATAGCTATATCTCCATAGAAAACATGAAATGTTCCTTAGTTCACGAAGAAAATAATGCATATCTATATGCATTGAAAAAAGGAAAAAGCCCATGAATTTCAATCTTCGTTATATGCCTCCATACAAAGCCAGCACAGTCTAGTCAGGAATGCGTTAAGAGCTTGATAGATGATAGATAGATAGATAGATAGATAGATAGATAGATAGATAGATAGATAGATAGATAGATAGATAGATAGATAATAGATAGATAGATAGATAGATAGATAGATAGATAGATAATAGATAGATAGATAGATAGATAGATAGATAGATAGATAGATAGATAATAGATAGATGATAGATAGATAGATAGATAGATAGATAGATAGATAGATAGATAGATAGATAGATAGATAGAAGGTAGATAGATAGATAGGTAAATAGATAGATAGTAGTAGTAGATAGATAGATAGATAGATAGATAGATAGATGATAGATAGATAGATAGATAGATAGATAGATAGATAGATAGATAGATAGATAGGTAGGTAGGTAGGTAGGTAGGTAGGTAGGTAGGTAGGTAGGTAGGTAGGTAGGCAGATAGATAAATATATAGATAGATGGATGGATGGATAGTGGTAGATAGATAGATAGATAGATAGATAGATAGATAGATAGATAGATAGATAGATAGATAGATAGATAGATAGATAGATAGATAGATAGATAGATAGATAGGTAGATAGGAAAATAGATATGTAGGTAGGTAGGTAGGTAGATAGATAAATATATAGATAGATGGATGGATGGATAGATGTATAGATAGATAGATAGATAGATAGATAGATAGATAGATAGATAGATAGATAGATAGATAGATAGATAGAATAGATAGATAGATAGATAGATAGATAGACAGACAGACATGATGGAATAGTATTGCCCATGTGGTTGGCATCAACAGCAGGCAGTTGTCATAATGGAGAGTACAGGTGCCTGCTGTTGAGGTCAGCTGATGTTGTCACAGATCAAGAAGGTTAGGTGAGACCTTTCTCCCCTGTTGTTGTTGTTGTTGTCGTTGTTGTCACAGATCAGAAGATTAAGGGCATACTTTTCGCCCCTTGTTGTTGTTGTTGTTGTCGTTGTTGTCACAGATCGAGAAGATTAAGGGCAGACTTTTCTCCTCTTTTTTGTTGTTGTTGTTGTGTGGTGTTGTTGTTGTTGTTGTTGTTGTTGTTGTTGTTGTTGTTGTTGTTGTTGTCGTTGTTGTTGACACAGATGAAGAAGTTTAAGGGCAGAATTTTCTACCCTTTGTTGTTGTTGTTGTTGCTGTTGTTGTTGTTGTTTATAGATTAAGAAGGTTAAGGGCAGACTTTTCTCCCTTTGTTGTTGTTGTTTTTGTTGTTGTTGTTGTTGTTATAGATTAAGAAGGTTAAGGGCAGACTTTTCCCCACTGTGGTTGTTCTTGTTGTTATTGCATGTACCCAAACTTAACAGCCTGGGGGTCACCCAGAACATGCACTTTTACTCACTACTACAAATCACAGTAAGATTGAAAGTTCACACTGCATGAAAAGTTTTCATGTATGATTTTAAGTGCCTCACCACATAAGCAACCATACTCCGACTTCAGAGAATTGTTCTCCTTGACAGGAGAGTGCAGGTTGTTATGCTTAGGGCTTGTCATGGCTGAAAACAATCTCAACACAACATTTCACAACATAACACCGTTATAATGTAGTGTGCCTTGGCACCTAGCTTACATCACTGACAACTGACAACGTTTTCTTCTGGCTCATACTTCTTTTGTCATCGCTGTATTTCTTCAGCTGCTCATTGTTGGGGAGTGCAGACACAGTGAAGCCTCTGACATGAACCTCTCCATTGTCTTCTGTTTCTCAGTAGAGCTCCACTTTCGCCAATGATGAATTTTGCATATGCAACAGTTGCCCACCATCAAGGTAGCCACATTTTAACTTCAGGAATGATATCTAAACACAACAGTCATACATGCTTTTTCTTCCTAAAATATTATCATTCTACTGTCATGCATCGGCTTACTCTTCAAAAAAGCGGAGAGAATATTAAAGTGCATGTGGAATATTTTGTTTTGTTTGTACACATGGACCAGGCTTACAGTCTTATCGGAAGGATTTGGGGAAGGGGGGATATAATAGGTATTAAAGCTACCTGAAGGAGAAATATTCCCTTGAATGTGTGTGTCAGTATTTTCAGTTCTGTTTCTATGCCTGCTATATCAACACATACCATACCATAACAAAGCTTATGACACACCATAACGTAGAGATTTCGTGCCACAAGAAAAAAAAATGGTGTGCTTATTTGTAAATGCACATGCTTTAAAACTGAAACGTTTGTGTAAACACAATTGTAAGTGGATCCTACAAATACTCATAGTGTGTATTTTGAGATGTCATTCATCCAGCTTTACCCCTATCTAGCTCACTTTTGTTTACTCAGGTGAAAGGCTAGCACCCTGCCCACAAAAGAGAGGACACTATGTCCATGAGGAACAGCCTGTGGCCATCAGGGGCCATCCCTTCCTCTTCTTTACCTCCTTCCCCAGTCCACTGTACACAACGCTATTTTCACTGACCAGGAGCCTTCAGCTGTGGAAGTTACACAAAACACATTCTGTTTTCTAGCTCTCCTTGGTATTTTACGTAATTGTATAGAGTACAGAGGTGTGTGTGTGTGTGTGTGTGTGTGTGTGTGTGTGTGTGTGTGTGTGTGTGTGTGTGTGTGTGTGTGTGTTTGTGTGTGTGTGTGTGTTTGTGTGTGTGTGTGTGTGTGTGTGTGTGTGTGTGTGTGTGTGTGTGTGTGGTTGTGTGTGTGGTGTGTGTGCGCGTGCGCGTGTGTTTATTTTTATTTTGTCATTTATTATTTTTATTCTTTTATATCGAGGATAATGGAATGAGCACTCTTTGTTTTTTACATCTAGTCCCCATGTGTATGCAGTTTTGTAAATCTCGTCATCTGTTCTTACCAGCACACAATGGCCTACTCTTACAAAAAGTGGAACAATGTGTGTGTAGGTAGGTGCAACATTTGTCATTGCATGATATCTTGATTACCTATTTTTTTCAAGTTAGTTGATATAGGGTTGAGATGGGAGCCAGGAGAAGTTAAATATACTATTGCTGTTTGTTTTACAGGTGTAGTGTCAATAAACGTTGACTTAAAAATTGTCTGTGGTGATTTGTGCAGCTAACTCCTAATCCAGCAGTGACAGATCACAAAGAACTGACAACAAGCCTGTCTATCCCTTAACTATCCCTCCCTCCCCATTATGCCCCCTCTTCATCCCTGTTCATCCCTCCCTCTTCATCCCTGTTCATCCCTCCCTCTTCGTCCCTGTTTATCCCTCCCTGTTTATCCATGTTCATCCCTCCCTCTTCATCAATCCCTCTTCATCTCCCTCTTCATCCTCCCTCTTCATCCTTCCCTCTTCATCAATCCCTCTTCATCTCTCCCTCTTCATCCCTCCCTCTTCATCAATCCCCCTTCATCCCTCCCTCTTCATCAATTCCTCTTCATCAATTTCTCTTCATCCCTCCCTCTTTACCCCTCCCTCTTCATCCCTCCCTCTTCATCAATCCCTCTTCATCCCTCCCTCTTCATCCCTCCCTCTTCATCCCTCCCTCTTCATCCCTCCCTCAGCATCCCTCCCCTCAGCATCCCTCCCTCAGCATCCCTCCATCAGCATCCCTCCCTCTTCATCACTCCTTCTTCATCCCTCCCTCTTCATCCCTCCCTCAGCATCCCTCCCTCTTCATCCCTCCCTCTTCATCCCTCCCTCAGCATCCCTCCCTCAGCATCCCTCCCTCAGCATCCCTCCCTCTTCATCCCTCCCTCAGCATCCCTCCCTCTTCATCCCTCCCTCTTCATCCCTCCCTCAGCATCCCTCCCTCAGCATCCCTCCATCATCAGCTCTCCTCATCAATATGGGTGAGTTGATTGTTCCAAAAATAAATATTCGGTGTGCAATGAATAAACAGTTATGTACTCTTTTATATCCAGTCCCTGACTGTACGCAGTTTGTGAATGTTGTCAACCATTTGTACCAGCAAACAACGGCATACCAAGTTTTAACATGTGCACTAAGTGTTCTGTGTGCGTTTACACCCTGGACCTCAGCTTAAAGTCTAATCCAGAGGACTTTCAGGTGTTCTGTGTGTGTTTGCACCTGGACCTCAGCTTATAGTCTAATCCAGAGGACTTTCAGGTGTTCTGTGTGTGTTTGCAACCTGGGCTTCAGCTTAGAGTCTAATCCAGAGGACTGTCAGGGCAATGGTGTTAATTCCTGATGAAGGAAACATCCTCTTGAACAGGTGTGTTGGTAATGGCTCGAACCCAGGCCTTCAGATTGTAAGTGGAGCTCTCTAACCAGCAGTATAGGGGTAAGAGTCTGGAAGAGGAATAGGGGGATGGAAGTGGTGTGTGTGTATATGTGTGTGTGCGTGCGCGCGCGCGCGCGCGCGGTGTGTGTGTGTGTGTGTGTGTTTATTTATTTATTTATTTATTTATTTATTTATTTATTTATTTATTTATGCATTTATTTATTTATTTATTTATTTATTTATTCTTTTTATATCGAGGATAATGGAATAAGCACTCTTGTGCTTTTTATCATTCAGTCCCCGTGTGTGTGCAATTTTGTAAATCTTGTCATCTGTTCCCACCGGCACAGGATAGCCTACTCTTACGAAAAGCGGAACAGGATTTAACGTGTGCGCAAGATGTTCTATGTGCGCTCGCACATGGGGCCTCGGTTTATAGTCTCATCTGAAGGACGTTTAGGAAAAGTGAGTCAGCACTGTTGTTATCTCCAGAGGAAAAATCCCTGTGAACGGGAATCGAAGTCGGGTCATCAAATTGCCAGCGCAATGTTCTGACCACTAGGCCATCCTGTGTGTGTGTGTGTGTGTGTGTGTGTGTGTGTGTGTGTGTGTGTGTGTGTGTGTGTGTGTGGCGTGCGTGTGTGTGCGTGCGTGCGCGCGCTGTGTGGTGCTGTGGGTGTTGTGTGTGTGTGTGGTGTGTGTGTGTTGTGTGTGGTGTTGGTGTGTGTGTGTGTTGTGTGTGTGTTGTGTGGTGTGTGTGTTGTTGTGAATGAGTTACTAAAAATCGCTGTCTTTTTCCACACTGTGGTTCAGACGGACCATTCCAACCTGCTCGTTTCAACCTGTCAGTGTGAAAAGGACAAACTGCTACACAAACGTTGTGCAGAGTTTAGAAGACATTTGTAAGAAAGATGGCTCTTTGTGGCTTGGCTCCTTTGATTATGCAGAGTTTAGAAGAAGACATTTGTAAGAAAGATGGCTCTTTGTGGCTTGGCTCCTTTGATTGTGCAGAGTTTAGAAGAAGACATTTGTAAGAAAGATGGCTCTTTCCTAATGGCTTTTCATTGTCTTGTTCATCTGACTTTTCCTTCAGTAGAATACTGAGGTACTTGCCATAAAGAACTTGTGCAGAAAAGTTCTTTGCAGGCAGAGTGGCATGCATGCTGGTTTCTGCTTATTGGTCAATGTATTCCCCGAAATGGTTAGTCTTGGTATAATTTAATCGTTTAATCTTTTATTTTATCTTTAGATTTTTTTTGTACTTGGTGAGTAAGTCGTGACCTTAGCACTTTAATCAATCTATTTTCTCGTGCTTGCATTCGCAGCTGAGTCACAATGCTCCAGATAAAAAGAAGAGGGTTGAGAGCAGAGTTAAGCGGAAGAACAAGATGACCAGTGCATCATAGAACGTGTTGAAAGCAGTAAGCCCTTGTGAAGTTATCATCATAGCCATTCCAAAGCAAAACCAGCAAACAGCATCTGTGACAGCCACCTTCCCCATAAGGTGTGCAGAGGAACAATACAATCTCTGTGTGTGCTCCACCAGTATCCTGTGCTTTGGTAATCGTCTGTAGACAACCCACTGACCAGCCACAATCATTACAGACAACATGAAGTTGAAGGTAACTGTGACAGAGAACCACTTGAATTTTGGACTAGAAAGGTAGTGATCCCATAAAGCAAGACGACACAGACCAGACTGACCACAGAGGCCCCAGTGTGAGAGTCCAGGGAAGAATGGTATCAGTGACAACACAATTCCAAAAACCACATCAGTGTACACATTACTGTAGTGGAAGATTTGTCAAATGTTCTCACAGTATCGTGAAAACAAAAGAAAATAACATGATTTAACACTGAGAACCAGATGATCAAAACTGACACTTCATTGGACAGAAAAGAAAGAAAACCAGATATTTGGCAAGCAATGCTGCCGGCCATGTCTTTTCATGGTCAATATATGATCCTTTCAATATGTCATCTGCCACCACAACAATGCTGACATGTATGCCCATACACATATTAGCAAACTGTAAATGGGCACAGTATATTGTACATGTTTTTTCAAACATATTTCTGGCTGCAAGTACAGCCATGAAGCAGACTACATTTCCAATAGTAGCAAATACAGATATTAGCAGAAAGAACATCTTAAACACATCACTGTCTATCAGTTTTGTACATGGATAATATATACTCTGAGGTGTAATGCATGTTAGTGTGTTTGATTGCTTAGAAAGTACATTCTGGCAACACAACCTATAGTTTGATGCAACAATCTTCCTTAGATCTGTTTGAACCTCTGAATAAATCCACAGGAAAACTGAGGACTGGATTTTCTTCTATGTAGAGTTCAGTCAGCTGTGGTAAACCTTTAAAACCCCTCATCCAAATAGCTTCAATGCGAGAGAAAGAAACATTCATATAAATCACGTGAGGTAAATACAGGGACAGTTCTGTGCTCAGCTTTTTGATATGGGTTTCTGACATATCCATTTTTGTTAAGGCATAATGTATCTGCTTCTGTTTGTCACTCTGCATGTGAGAGAGGGGATTGTTTCTTAGATATATATTCTGCAGATTCTGTAGTGTCAACAAAGTGGTCAAGTTCACAGATTTGATATTATTGTTAGAAATATCGATATTCTGCAAGTTGGGTAGCCTGACCTCCGAAACATTGGCAACAGAACAATGTGACAAACTGAGATAACTGAGATATACATGTTTTGAAAAATCCTGCAGTGACATCCCGGAACCTGTGACATCCAAGTATCGCAGTAGAGGGAAGACTTCAGCAAGAAAAGGATGACCACACCAAAAAGTGTGACCTTCACATAGGCAACCTTCAGGACAGGTGGTCATGTCACACATCAGTTCATCATCCCGCTGTGGACACTGACCCCAGCCATCACACAGTTGATCTCCATGTAAACACACTCTGGAAGCTCGACACTGGTACAAGCCAGAGCATGCCACACCCTCACAGTCCTGTTCATCTTCCCCATCGTGCAATCAGAAAATCCATTCACCGAGTGTAGATAGGAAGACAATTGACTGGTTCTGATGTGCAGAGGTAATGGCTGTCAGGGCAAGGCTCACTGGCTGTCATTATATGGTATGTAAAGAAACCAGTGCCATCTAAGCTGATAGATAGTTGGGGTATTTTGCCTTTGCTTTCAGTAAACTTTGCACAATAAGAACATTGGTTCTGTTTGAGTTGAGGACAATCTGTTTCATCAGAGTCATCCAGACAGTCTGAATATTCATTGCAGCGTTGACTGTACAGTACATACTGACCATTAGAGCAACGAAAACCAGTGAACAGAGGATGCTCACAGAAAACATTCATCACTGTTATCAAGACAGTCCTGTCGGAAATCACACACAAGTGTGTACTGCACTATTCCTCCTTCACCACCACATCTGAACATGAGATAGGTCAGCTTCCCAACAAGGAGCATCTTGGCCTCCTGTGCAGTGCTGTTGTTTTGAGAATGCATGGCTGTAAACTCACAAGTATGAGTCTGTTTTCTGTTTCTGCAATGAACTGTAGAATCACACAGTAAAAATGTATGTATGGCATTATGATGTGTGCACTTTATTAAACTCTGCCACATATCTGTAGAAACAATTTGAAATGGATTGAAGTAATTCAGTTTACTGTTGATAGAAATGTCATTTGAGACAGGTATTTTAATCTCACATAGTGCGGCATAGAAATTCTCACCAACACGGTCAAATATAGACAATGGAGTGAAAACAAATGTATGAGAATACCGGGAAATGTGTGTATACTGAAATTGTCTGTCATGGACTGCATTGAAGATCATTGTGCCATCTGACCATTTTGACAATCTGCTGTACGTGAAAAGAGTGTTTTGCCAGCCTGAGGTTAACCCAACACACAATTCTACGTCAAAGAACTTTCTGAAAACAGTAAGGGAGTCTTCTATTTCTGTCCTGGTTTTTATTGAGGCCAAACTTCCACCCACTGATTTGCATCTGTAGGACCAAAACTTCTGAGTTATAGGATCTGTGTGCAAGACAAACATCAGGCATTTGTTCCCTGTAGTTGTCTGCCCCTGACATCCAGGACAGATGAGGGGGCAGTGTTCTGTCTCATCACGTCCATCCTCACATTCTGGTTTTTGATTGTTATTCAGGTGACGGCGAAATTGAGAGTAGTGTTTTACTGAGCAGTTAAACAAACCACTGGGTAACTTGTGAGGTTTATCATTGATGGAGAGACCAGCAAAGTAAAGCTTGAGATATCTATGAATCCATGGCAGAAACTGTAAGTCCATCTGAAGATGTGAGGCCTCTAAAACAGAAGCTGGTGACAAACTGGTGCTGTCTATGTGTACAGCCTTTTGGTGAAATGTGTTTGATTCTTGGTATATCAGTTTTAACGTGAGATAAACAGACTCTGTAGTATCTACAAGCTGATGAACACTAACCAGAACAACGTTTAAAGGAGTCACATTTATGTTGAACTTAAACTGAGTGAATGGATCAACTCTTGGCAATATGACACATTCAGACCATGGAGAAGTGTATCTTATAACTGAATTGTACCACTGGGTTGTTTCTGTATGGAGTACTACCAAGGGACTATTAACATGCGAAACACACACGCGCCTTTTGCTAGAAATGGAATGATATTCAGCAATGTGACCACCACAATACATTGTAGGTTTTGCTTGATGGCAACTATCTACCAAAGTTTCCCAGTGACCAGACTCACACCATAGTGCCAATCTGTGCAGTCTAAACCTGGCATACATTCCTGGTGCTACCTCCAAGACTATTTTGCAGAACCTGGTGGAATCATTGCACACCCCATACACCACTCCCTGCCTGCCTGTAAAGTCTGGTAAAGACTTCCTGCTGTCACACTCTGACCCACTGACTTGTATGATTGTCGTGTTGGGGTGGTTTTGGTTCAAAAGATATTCTACCCCTGGACAAATATGGCTGATGTTCAGGTGCTGACTGAAAGCTGTGTTCAAATTGGTATGGGCAGTTTTGTTGCCTTCTTCTTTGGCTGCACAGTAAATCATGCGGTAGCAGTTAATTTTTTTCTTTTTTTGCTGCCTCGTCTTCTGTGACGTCCTCGTACTGCTGTTCCAATGCCGCTCATTTCAGTCTCCCCACCACAGCCATACCCTGATTCGTTGTGTCTCATCCTTGGGATTGGCAGTCTACAGGGAGACCAATATTAGGCCGTAGTGGGGCCACCACCCAGAGGGGCCCTGCACTTCTGCTGAGTCACTTTGGTGGTGTTCAGTGGTGCCTGTTCTGATCTAACATACGCAGGACACCACCTACTGAGCCCCCTACTAACGACAGTATTAGCTCAGTCACGAAGCCAGACTGAGTGAGTCACCCACCTGAGGTGGCGATCACCACAATGTCCCTCAAACGACCGTCTCCCGTGAGCCTCCAACCCCAAAGGCTTTGACACAAACTGACCACAGGCACAGAAGTGTATGGGAAAATCGAATCTGAGGTCACCATGAGACCAGAGCAACGGAAGTCACCAAATCAGTGGCAATTTGTATTAGTGCATGATGATCAATGGGGATGGAAATGATATACTGGTGCTGCTGTGAAATTGCATGGCTTTGAGACAACTTGACAGGGTTGTACTCTATGTTTACTGTCGTAATATATCCCGGCGTCAACCAGGCCCGAGAGATACAGACACCTGCAGTATTGGTCAGGTAATTAGAGCAAGGCTCTTAAATTTGCATTCCTAAAGTGGACGAAGCTCGACTGTGTGGTCTCAGTCTTCCCATTGAGCCCACAGCACGTTCACTCTAGGTAAGAGCCGGCCGGAGTCCGAAAAATCCCTATGACTCTTATGGGACTCGAACCCACGACCTTCCAGTCCGAAATCCAAGACGCTAACCACTGGGCCAAGGTGGCTGGTCTGGGGTAGCAGTTTATAGTTTTCCATTGCTGACCTGTTTTTCTATCCAGCTCAAAACTGTCTTCGCCTTCGCTAGTCCCTAGTCCCGCAGACAGTGTGGGCACCACTGAAGATTTTTCATCCAGTTTCCTTCACTGCCCACTGTCCATTGCCTGCCCTCTGTAGCAGATTGTTCCACTCAAGGCCTTTACACTCTCTGATGTTGTCTTCCATTGTTTCCTCTGTCTGCCTCTTCGTCTCCCTCCTTGTACGGTTCCTTTGTAGGACAGTCTTGGCCGGTCCAGATGTTCTTGTGACTTGCTTGTACCACTTTAGTTTGCGTTTCTTTCACTGCAGTCAGGAGCTCTTCATATGGTCCCATGGCGTTTTTAATTTTGTTTTCACTTCATCAGTGATGAGATCTCTGTATAAAATATCAGGTAATTCACATAGAAACTGTAGCTGATTTCAAAATATAGTCTGTCTGTCTGTCTGTCTGTCTGCTCTGTCTGTCTGTCTGTCTGTCTGTCTGTCTGTCTGTCTGTCTGTCTGTCTGTCTGTCTCTCTCTCTCTCTCTCTCTCTCTCTTCTCTCTCTCTCTCTCTCTCTCTCTCTCTCTCTCTCTCTCTCTCTCTCTCTCTCTCTCTCTCTCTCTCTTTCTCTCTGGATTTAACATCAGCGCTGACTCCAATCTCCCCAAAAGTCCTTCGATGAGACTTTCAACCGAGGCCCGTATGCGAACGCACGCAGAATATCTTGCGCACACGTTAAATACTGTTCCGCTATTCGTAAGAGTAAGCCATAGTGAACCAGTGGGAACATATGACATTTACAAAACTGCATACACACGGGGACTGGATGCACAAAAGCACAAGAGTGCTTATTCCATTATCCTTGACATAATAGAATAAATCAAATTTCTCTCTCTCTCTCTCTCTCTCTCTCTCTCTCTCTCTCTCTCTCTCTCTCTCTCTCTCTCTCTCTCTCTCTCTCTCTCTCTCTCTCTCTCTCTCTCTCTCTTCTCTTCTTATTGTCTCTCTCTCGTTATTTCTTGTCTTCTGTTTGTTACTGGTCTTGTTGTCTCTTGTTTTTGTTATTTGGTTTACTTTGTTATTGGTTGTTGGTGCATTTTCTACATCAAAGGTAACATGGGATGCACATATCAAATATTATCTTAAGAAGTAGGAAGAAGCTTAGATATTCTGAAAATTATTAGTAAGCAGCATTGGGGGCAAGATATGTCAATCCTTAAACATTTATCGACATCATTAATCAGATCAAAATTATCATATGGACATGAAGTCTTTTTTAATGCCCCCAAATATTTATTGAGGAAGCATAAAGTATAGAATGTAAAGCATACAGGCTTACTCTTGGTGCACCTTTTCATGCATCAGCCATTGAGACATATACAGAAGTCGGAATGCTGCCTTTAAATAAATACCGAAAACTTGCATGCCCCAAATACGTGCTGAGAAGTTCAAAACCCAAAAACTTTGCGTCAGAAGAAAAAACAAAAATCTGATATACTTCCTTTAGAAAACCAGCGCAGCAAGTCCGTTCTTTAACAACTATTGGTACTCTTTGTGGAGAACTTTATGAGCAATTTGAAATTGATAAAATGAATGTAGACTCATTAAAAGTAGTTTCAGCCCTTCCCTCTTGGTAAATGAATCCAGCAGATTTTGATATTGATTACACAGACATGAAGAAGGACGAGAATCCAAATGCTTTTGCAGCTACTGTTAGATCCTATATTCATAACAACTTCTGTAGTTATCTCAAAGTGTACACTGACGGTTCCCTATTAGACAACCACCAAGCTGGTTCAGATTTGTTATACCAGCGCTCAAAATAGAAATGTCATATCATATGACAAGGCCTCAAAAAATGTACGGTATGGAAATCAGTGCAGAGAAGACGAAACTGATGACCAATAAGGTCAAGACATCGGCACTGATATCGGGGTCAATGACCAGAAGCTTGAAACGGTTCAAAGCTTCAAGTGCTTGGGAGTTGTTGTATCAGACAAGGGATCCAAGCCAGAGGTAGTATGCACAGACAATAACAGCACTGTCGAAAGGGAACATCATCTGGAGAGATAAAAATATCTTACTCAGCTCCAAGATCATCAGGCTAATGCACTCCCTTGACATATCCATAGTCCCGTATGCCTGTGAATCATGGACCCTGACTGCAGGTTTGGAGAGAAGAGACAGACCAAGGAAGAGATGAGAGGACGTCAGCCAATGGACAGGCCTAGAACTGAACAACACACTGACAGGCTGAACAGAGAGAGGAATGGGGAAGGGGGGGGGATAATTGTCAAGTTTTTGGGAGTGCTCCAACAGCCCCCCAGGCTACAAGATAGATAGATAGATAGATAGATAGATAGATAGATAGATAGATAGATAGATAGATAGATAGATAGATAGATAGATAGATAGATAGATAGATAGATAGCCAGATAGACAGACAGACAGACAAACAGATATATATATAGAGAGAGAGAATATATATAGATATAGATATATAGATAGATAGAAAAAGAGAGAGAGAGAGAGAGAGAGGAGAGAGAGAGAGAGAGAGAGAGAGAGAGAGAGAGAGAGAGAGAGAGAGAGAGAGAGAGAGAGAGAGAGAGAGAGGAAGAGAGGAGAGAGAGAGAGAGAGAGAGAGAGAGAGGAAGGCAAGGCAAGGCAAGGCAAGGCAAGGCAAGGCAAGGCAAATTCTTTTATTCGAGGATAATAGATAAGCACACATATGCTTTTTTACATCCAGTCCCCACCCTTTTCAGGGATAACATCAAAATAAAAGATATTAAACAATAAAACTATACGCAGTACCAAACAACATAAAGAAATAAGTACACTGCATATAATAAGGTAAGAGAAATGCGACAGTACACTACATATAATAAGGTGAGAAAGGTGCACTCATTCAGAAGAGAAAATCAGAAGTCACAATAAAATAATTTGGATTATTGAAGAAGAAGAAAAGAAACGGAAAAAAAGAACAAAACAAACAAACAAACAAACAAACAAACAAAACACAAACAAAAAACAAAACAAAACAAAAACAAAACCCCAAACAATCAAACAAACAAACAAACAAAACAGAAACAACAACAACAACAACAACAACAAAAACACCACCCACCAAAAAACACACAAAACAACAACAACAACAACAACAACAACAACAACAAAAACCGCTAATAAACAAAGAGCCAGCAGGAGCCAGCAGGAGAACATTATAATAAACAACTGAAACATCAGTCTACGTCCATATGTCTAAAGTTATACTAGTCATTTAAATCATACATTTGGATAAAAGGGGGAAGAAATAAATGATATTCTTATTTGAAAGGGGCGGGGGAGAATACTATAAAAAAAAAGCAAAAAAAATATATATATATATATATAAATTAATTAATTAAAAAAACCATCCCAGATGTTTATAGAATTAGCAAAACATTTTTAGAAATTGGATAATGATTTCCACATACTTACATACTCTCACACACAGACATACAGACACACAGATAAGAATTACACACATACACACATCCACACCTATGCACTCTCACAGTGGTAGAGAGGGGGAGAGGGGGGAGTGTGGTTTGTTGTTTTTAATGCATCAAGTGGTTTAGAAGGTAATTTTTGAAGGTTGTAAAAGTTTGGTGCTGTTTAATTGAATCAGGAAGGGAGTTCCACAGTGTAGGGCCTGAGTATAGTAAACTAGATTTAAACAGGTCTATTCTTGGGATTGGGACACTTGGCTTTTCGATATTTCTGGAATGATTTATTGGGAATTTATCTTTTAAGGATGTGGGGACATTTCCTGTCATTATCGTAAACATCATGATGTCTTTGTTATATTTTAGTCGTTGGTGTAGGGGGAGAATATTTAACTGAGTATAGTCTACTTCTAGCAAGGTTGTTTTCTTCAAAAGGACTAGTTTAAGACCACATCTATACAGACTAAGTAACGGTTTCATGGTATTTGCACTGGCAGAATCCCACAGGGTTGCTGCATAGTCTATTGAGGATTGTATATAAGCTTGAAAGAACAGTTTCCTTGAATGGAAGTCAAGAAAATGTTTGATTTTAGTCAACTGGTAGACTTTTTGGGACAAATATTTGCATAGATGGAATATGTGGTTGAACCAGCTGAGATTTTCATCGATTGTCACTCCTAGGACTTTGTGTTGAGAGGTTTGTTCAATTGCTTCCTTTTTATGTAAATTTTAAACAGTTTATGTGATAAATTTTGTCCCTTTTGTCTGGTGGTGATAAGCATGCATTTTGTTTTTTGGGGATAAATAGACATGTGGTTTTGTTCTGTCCATTTGACAAGCTCGTCAGCGCTTTTTTGTAGTATGGTTGCAAGATAATCAATGTTGTTATGGCTTGTATGTATGGTTGTGTCATCAGCAAATAGTTTACATTTGGAATTGATATGTAGAGGAAGCTCATTTATGTATAATGAGAAGAGAGTTGGTCCCAATATGGATCGTTGTGGTATTCCATAATGAATGGTTTTTAGTTTGGATGTTGATGTATTTATTGAAACACACTGCTGCCTGTTTGTAAGATAGGAATCTAGTAGTCCTAAGGTTTTTGTAGAAATGTTAAACAGTTTTAGCTTTTTAAGGAGAAGTTTGTGGTCAATTATATGAAATGCTTTTTTGAAATCAACAAATAATACTCCACAAAATTTATTGTCATTAATGTTTGATAGCCAGTTGTCAACAAGACTGGTTAGTGCTGCATGGCACGAGTGCTTTTGTCTAAATCCAGACTGATTAGGATGGAGTAAGTTATTTGTTTCAATATGATGGACTAAGTGTTTATTCATGTTTTTCCAGGGGTTTTGAAAGGATAGGTATAATAGAGATTGGTCTATAGTTTGAAGGATCTGAAGTATTACCTGACTTGTAGATGGGGATCACTTTAGCACATTTGAAGGCGTTGGGGAAGTAGTTCTTAACAAGGCAAAGGTTGTATATATATGTTAGGGTGTCTGTGATAACTGGAGCTGATAATTTTAATATTTTGCTGTCTATTCCATCAAGACCACGCGTTCTGGATTGTTTGAGGTGAGTCAGATAGTTATAGACCTCTGAAACAGACATGAATAGTAAGTGAAGTTTTGAAGGAATATGCTTTTCTTGGCAGTATTGTTTTAATTTATTGAGGTCATTGGATTCTGAGTTATCATTGCTAATTACGTTAGAAGAAACATTGATGAAGTGGTTGTTAAGTTTTTCAGCAGAGATGTCTTTGATTATATTTGATTTGGAAGATGATTGATTGTTAGTTATTTGATTTATTGCTCGCCATACAGTCTTTGAATTTTGTTTGGAAGATAGTAAGTCTTGAAAATATTTCTTTTTTTCACGTCGTTTTTGTGAGATTATGGCGTTTCTTATTTTTTTGGACTCCTCATAATATTTGTGTTCTTTTAGAAAATCTCTTAGATAACATGCTTCCTCTAGTTCCTTTGTGAGCCAAGGTGGTTTGGGGACGTGTTTGATCCTAATGGTTTTTAGTGGGGCATGTTTGTTATAGATTTCAGTGAATGTCTATAACCAGAACTCAGTAGCTAAGTCTGGATCAGCAATCTTGAATGTTTCCGACAGCGTGGAGTTACATAGTTCTAGGAGAAAATGTTGTTCATTAAACTTTGCAAAAGAACGATAGGTTATAGTTTTATGGCCAGGTTTGGGATTTTTTGTTCCTTTTTTTGAGCAAGTGGCACAGACTGGGTAGTGGTCGCTGCAGTTATAGACAGGGACACATGTTTCTATGATGTTTTCGGGGTTTGATACATAGATATGGTCAATTAGTGTGCTTGAATTTGATGTGAATCTCGTGGGAGATTTAACTAATTGGTGAAGATTGAAGGAATTCGTGACTTGGGTCCATTGATTATGTACTTTAGTAAGGTCAATATTGAAGTCACCCAGTAAGATTAGTTCCTGACATTCAAGTAGGACTTCATTCATCATGGAGTCGAATTTGTCTATCCAATTTGTTCTTTCTGTTGGATTCCTGTACCAGAACCCTATTACAACAGGCCGTGTACCTTTCACTGAAACTTCAATCCAGATAGATTCTATTTCATGACGTTCTATGTCAGGGAGACGTTTGAATGTTACAGTGTATGTGTATGTCAGTGTCCATTATATGTTCTGAGAGCCTTGACTCAGAAAGCCCTAGTATGTGAAATGGTCTACCTTGATTTGTGATAAGTGTTGATATATCTTCAATTTTGTTAATTGCATGGTTTATGTTTAGGTGGCAAATTCGTAAGCCATCCTTGGAGGGCCCGGTATTATGTCTTGGATACATCTGCTATAGGTACTTTGGTGAGAATTAATAATGTGTTGTAAAATTTGCCTTATTTGGTGAATGGGGAAATGAAAATATGTTGAAAGTTTACTAATAAGGGGGGGGGGGGGATTATAAGTACTTGATTGGGGGTAGGGGATGAAATGAATTAAAGAGTAGAATCAAAATCACTTTGCATATAACACACAATAATATAATAACTCAGTTAAGGTAACTGTTAGCCTTCTTCAGAAGAACAAATGAAATGTTTAAGGAGTAAAATCAAATAACTTTACATTTAACACACAATGATATAGTAAGTCAGTCAAAATAACTGTCAGGCTTCTTCAGAAAAACAAATAAAAAAAGCAAATAAAAAAACAAATCAAAACAAACAAATCAAAACAAAATCAGATCAAAAAATCAAAAAAACAAATCAAACAAATCAACAGACCATCAAAAACATAAAATAAAAGATTAGGCAGAGCAAGGTTTAAAAAAAAATAATAAAAAATAAAATAAAAATCAAGAACAATCAAGGCAATACTATGCCAAGCAAGTCCTGTAAACAACAACAATGCAACAGAAGTGAGAATAATAAAAGTATCTCTTGATGCACAGTCTACACAATTCCTGGGATACAAGATGTCCACGCACAATCAGCAAGATCCAGTGGATTCACTCACAATCTTTTCAGTTTAAGTAAGGTCAGGCAATGACCAGTCACAGTTTGCTACACAATGGGAGCACTGGGTTGGGTGGGCGTGCCTGGAGCACAGAAGAACTGGTATATATATAGTTCCACTCTGTCACAAGTTGACAATTCAAGACCATGGGTTGCAGAGCACAAATATCAGTCTTCACAACCAGTCTTTACAATTCACACGTATCGTAAACGACACTGTTGTAGAGGCATTATTCATCAATACAAATATCAATTTCTAGAAAGTTATCATATTTCTTCTATTGGTTGCATGAAAGATAAAACATGATAAATTGTATCTATCAGTAGGTACAGAGGCTTTGAGTAGTACATAGAAAGGAAGTCTTTTGGAATCTTTAAGAAACTTAGTTCTTAAGTCTTCATAGATAGGGCAATTCAGTATAAAGTGTTCTTCATTTTCTATTTGATCTTTACAAACAGGGCATTGCTCAACTTCATTTAAACTATTATACCGCTGTGTATTATTGTTCAATGGTAGAACATTCAATCAAACTTGCGTAACTGCAACTCGAAAACAATATGTATCCATTTTGGTTATATACTTTTCTTTTTCAAAAATAGTTTTAAAGTTTCTATAACCATCATATCGCTCATGGTCTCTAATGGTGCCTGCCCATTCCTGAGCAAACCAATCTACAAGTCTTTGTTTAAAGGCACGCAAGAACATTTTTATGTCTCCTACAGCTTGGTTTAGCCAAACGATATTATATCCAGTGATACATACTATTTCCCTGATTTTAGAGACCCAACATTGTTTACCTTTTTCATCTAATTCTAACAACATATGATAAGCTTTATATGGTAATCTTTCAGAATTCATTTGTAGTAGTTTAAACCAAACTCTTATGCATGCAACATATGTATTCACATACAGTGAGTACCTGCCAAGATCTCCGTAAACCATCTTATTTGGTGTCCTGGCAGGCACACCTAAATACCTTTTACAAGCAATTAAATGTACTTTTTCTATATGTTCTAATCTATGTAGCCCCCAAATTTCAGCTGAATATAACAATATTGGTTGGATTTTAATATCAAAAATTTTAAAGAATGACTTAACTGTCATTTCCTTGCACCTGTGGAAAACTTTGTTAAGCTGTATAACTTCTTTTTTGCCTTTAGTAACTAAATGTGATGTACCTCTCTTTGTGCTAATCATAGGTGTAAAGTTAAATCCCAAATAACAATAATTGTTCACTACATCTCATTTTTTATAATGAAAAAAACATTTTTCATGTTTTCCTAAGTATCCCCCTTTTCTTAATACCATAATCTTAGTTTTGTCTATGTTTACATTTAATTTCATATTTTGACAGCAAGTTTCTAAAACCCTTAATTGATTTTGTAAGCCTGAAGGTGTAGTTGACATTAATGCCACGTCATCAGCAAATAACAAAATAAACAACTCAAAAATATCTGGAAACATCTGAGCCCCATGCTTTTTTTTTTCAGTCATAAGATTTGCTAACTGATTAATAAACATAGAAAACAATGTGGGGCTTAGAACACAACCCTGTCTTACTCCCACTGGTGTTTGAAACATATCAGTTAATTCAAAATTTGCTCGCATGCATGCTGATAATGATTTGTACATAGCTCTAAGTAATACAAAAAACTTACCTTTTACACCTTGGCCTTTGATATAACGTAATAACCTATCATGTTCAACTGAGTCAAAAGCCTTTTTGAAATCTACAAAGGCAAAGTACAATTTTCTTCCTTTTTTAGACAAATAATTCTGAATAGTGGCATACAATGTAAATATATGATCAATTGTGGAATACTTTTGACGAAAACCTGCTTGACATTCTGAAATAACGTTATTGTTTTCTAACCAGTCATACAATCGAGCATTCAGTATTGTAGTGTAACATTTAGAGACTATACTTAAAAGAGACACTCCTCTATAGTTGTCAACATCCTCAGGATCTCCCTTCTTATACAGAGGAATAATTATGGCTTTTGACCATTCTTGTGGGTAAATGCCTTGATCAAAAATCACATTGAATAACTTCACTAGAAATGTAATTACCTTTGCACCACCATTTTTTTTTTGCATTTCTGCAGAAATTTCATCAATACCACTTGCTTTGTTGTTTTTCAGCTTTCTAATGGCATAAATAACTTCTTCTTCTGCTATATTTTTATTTAACACGTGAGCTGTTTCCTCAGATAAATCAATTACAATATCACATTCATCAGTACATTCATCAAAACATTCATCAGTTATACCCTGGAAGACTTTTCTAAAGTGGTTAAACCAGTCATCTGTTGTAATGTTGTTTGTTATTCTTTTCTTATTTCCAAGACCTAACCGTCTTAACTCCTTCCAAAAACTAGAGGAACTGTTAGCCTCGTTTGCTAGCCTTTCAGTTTGTTGCCTGCTGTAAGTGAGTTCCTTGGCTTTTAGCAACTGTTATATTTCTTTCTAGCTTCAACATACATAATTCTATCTTCTTCCTTCCTAGTCAATCGAATCAATGATTAAGTTTTTTCCTGGTTTCTTTTTTCATGTTTTTACACTCAAACCATGCTGATTTTTTCTTTTTGTTAAAACCAGCTTGCTTTACCATACATCTGCTGGCATCTTTCAGACAATGTACAAACATTTCAAGGGCACTGTCTACATATCTCTCTAAATATTCCACAGCTATCAACATTCTGTTTCGAATATATTTGCTCTCCCATGATTTGACAAACTCGTCTCTATATGCTTCATTCCACATGAATTTTTCACATGTTTTGTTTTCATTGTGTTTTTCTTCAATAAACCCCCCTTCCTGATTGTCCCTTATAACTACTTTCATACTTACTGGCAAATGGTCTGACTCTACTATGCTCTCTACCTCTAAAGCTGAAATATGAACAGACAAATAAAGTTCCACGGATACAATGAAATAATCCACCACACTTTCACCAGAATATCCAATAAATGTACAATTATCATCAAACGCTGGGTCACTCAGACCATTTAGTATTACACAGTCATGCATATTACACAGTTCAATTAGTTGTTCCCCAAAGTTGTTAATGTTATCATCTTCAGATGTCCTTGGATAATGATTGTTGCCAGACACCAACATCACTATTATCACCATTAAAGCTATAGTTTTCCATTGCAGTTCTTGCATTAAAATCTCCACTTAACAAAATGAAAAAAATTGCTATGTTGTTCATATATATATATGCTAAACACTGATCAAGTAATTCAAATCCATATACGCCATGTTGTGACTTCCAGAACAAGGAATCACAAGGTGGGATGTATGAACAAATCATCATTATGTTCTTCTCTGTAGAAAAGAGGTGTTTGTCTATTTGTAAAACTACTGTATTTTCTTGTACTACCTGAATGCGTGTAATAGAATCAACAAAAGACTTTCTTATCATTACTATTACTCCACCAGAGTATCTTCCGTGGTGGGATAGCTTCTTTGCTTTAGAAGTAAATATCACAAAGTCATTAAATAAAGTTGATTCAAAATCAAAAGCTATATAAGTTTCTGTTAGACATATGATGTCATAAGACACTAGAAAATTAATAAAGTCAATGTTTTCTAACTTTTGTAGAAGTCCATTAACATTATAATTAAGAAATTTAAGGCATTGCATATTTACACTATGTACATCAAAACTTATTACTATCCTGGATGTTGATTCAGGGGACTGACTACTAAGTACTGTGGCCTGGCCGTGTCCTTATTTGTTGGTGTGTTGGGCACCATTCTTTTTGGTCTGGTGTTTGTGAGGTTGGGGTCTCTGCCTACCCCCTGCTTGCTTTGCAGAGTCTGCTTTTTTAAATGACTCAACAATGCTACTTTGACTCTTTGATCTAGCAGCAGCTTTTCTCTGCCTCTGATCTGCAGCACGTGAGCTAGATGCAGTCCGCCTTGGATGCAAAGCATGGGCAGAAGGTGAAGACCCTTCTGACTGACCCCCTCTTTATCAGACCTGCTGCATGCGTCAGTACTGTTTTTGGCGGTCTGTTATATTGTCACTACTTGCTCCCTTTGTCATTGTCAGTTTTGGAAGTGTCTCCTCTGTCAGGTCATGGTGACTTTGTCTTCTTCTGTATCTGCTTCGCTTGTAGCTTGTAGCTCATTTTTGACAATGCCTTTTCTTTGGTTTACAGTCTATGTTATTTTATCACAAGCTTTCGTATTAATATCTGTCATAGTATTCTGAGATAAACTCCCGCTGTTATCTGGTATGTCATCATCACCTGTCACTGACTTGTCTTCATCCTGGTTGTCAGTACTATTATCCTCTTCCTTGTCATTAATAGTGTCACTGTCATTTTGTTTTTGCTCTTATAGCCAGCAGTGTCAAGCTCTTCCTCCTCCTCAGGAGGTGTCACTGCTTGCCTGCTCATCTGCTGATGTTGCCCTGATTTTTTACCCCAAACCCTCCTTGCTCTGGAGTTACTGTCATCTTTGGTTGCATTTTTGTCTCTGTTTTTGATTATCACCATTCTTTTGTGATTAGAAACACTGTGTCCTCTGGCTTGACCAAACTTTGTCGCCTCACTGTACAAACGTGGGCCAGGGGTGCCAGGCACACATTCCTTTTCAACGTAGTCCTGGTGGCTGGGGGTCATCCTGTCTCTGCTCTCTAGTCTTTGACTGGTAGCAGGAAGGTTTCTCCTTTCCTGTTCCTCAGAAGAGTCACGGTACCTTGGAGACCTGTATTGCTGAGGTTGCCCAAGTCTCCTGTAACGCCTATCTGCTGCTCCAAACCTGCCCTGTCTGGCTGCAGATTGGTGTCTTCGTGGCTGCTCTCTGTAGCGTGACATAGACCTCCCTCCAGCTTGGAAACCACTGGGGCGCTGACCGTTTCTGCCCTCCTCTTCATGCCCGGGATAGGCATATGACCAGTCCACATTGTTACTGTCTCTGGCAAAACCTGATGATTGCCTGTCTTTCACAAACAGCTTTCCATTGTAAATGTAGGCAATCTTGCCTTGCCCTCAATGGAACTCTAGCATGTTCCTTTGCCGAGTTGTGAGGTCAGCAGCCACTCTGATGCCGCTTTCCCTCAAGTTGTCTCTCAACTCCTTGTCAGAAAGTACTGATAATTTGTCTGCAAAGCAACAAAACTGCACCAAAATGGGACGAGAATTTTCGCTGTGTGGGTGTGGTCTACCAATTCGAAAGGCTCTGGAAATATCTTCCCGAAGCCAATTTGGTACCATGGAGTGATCATTTAGAATGTCAATGGTAATTTGGGTTGTCAGATACTCATCCTCCCTGTCACACTCAGCTATACCCATGAATCTGAGGTTGGAGGCTTTTGCATCTTGCTCTGCTGACTCCAACTTTCTTTCTAATACATCTAATCTGTCCACCATGATTGTGTTGCTTTCCTGCAGTTCTTTTATGTCCCCTGAGTTAACATCTACACTTTCTTTCAGTTCACTGATTTCATCCATAAATTTTGATAGGTTGCTCTCTAATGTGTAGAATTTTCCATCAATGTCCGTTTTTATTCCATTCAGATATTGTTGTAAGTTTTGCTGCATTTGCACAAAGTGCCAGTCTATAAAGTGAAACATATTGTTTGGTGGTGTAGCACTTATATGTTGTGACATTTTCATGTCCCTATCTTTTAACAAGTGTTTGTACACTGTTTATCACAGGGGCATGAAGACACCATAACAGTTCCAAACAAGTGAACCTGAATTACACCAAGTAGAACTGTTTTTGTTTTTTTGTTTTTTTTCAAGTGCCTATGTCAGTGTTTATCAAAATGGCACTTGGCACATGTGCAGAAAAACAACCATTTAATCTGCATTGCACACACACAACACACATGGCATTACTCACCAAGCAACACACATCACAACGTTTTTCCCACGATCATCATGACAGAATATGCACGTGCAACCTGATAGGCAATGCTGGTGGAGAGAGGCTATGAAACTGTTTTACCTATCACCTGAAAATGTCCTTCTTTGCACCATGTACTTACTAAAATACTAACCACGGTCCTCCTGGTGAAACATTGACGTATGAAACAACACACCTTGAGGCACAAAGTCCCTGCACACACGTCTGCCAAAAATAACGTAAATACATCCATGGAAACAGGCACAACCTTCCATTCAAACAAGAGAGCTATCCAACACGTCTACCCTCTGCCATTGCTACACCAAGACCCCCCCCCCCCCCCCCCAAGAGAGAGAGAGAGAGAGAGAGACAGAGACAGAGACAGAGACAGAGAGACAGAGAGACAGAGACAGAGACAGAGAGATAATTAGCCTTGACTTGACACGTGTTGCACATGAATGTAGATCTGAGATGTTACCAGTTATTGGTAGAGATTTCACACTGTGCTCAATTCCTTCTTTAATATAAATAGCTACACTGGTCTTTGTTTGACCTTCTTCCTTCTGATGTATAGGTGAATAATAGCACCCTGGTAATCTTGGAATCGTATTTTTGTTCACAGTAAGGGTCTGTAAAATAAGGACTGATAATTATTTTTGAAAGGTGGTGGATTAAATAAGCCATGTTTGTGGAAATATATCTTGTATTCCATTGCATGATTTTAACTGCATGCTTTTTCTTAGAAACGATTGCATAAGTAAGATAAGGGGAGAGAGGTAACACCCCCCCCCCCCTCTCAACACTTTAAAAACAGGCAAGAACAGTAACGAGAAAAGAATAGCTTTGCCCCTTAAGTTTTCCTCAAATAATCTCCTTAACTAAAGTATATTAACCTATGTTGATCAAAGGTTTCAGGACTGTCAAATTAAACAGGTTCACTGCAGACCACATTGAGTCAATTTCAGTTTGAAAGATAAAGTTAAAAAAAAGAGTTATAAACGAAAACAAGTTAAAAGAAAAAAAAGTAGACAGCTACAGCAGATGTGAGAAAATACAACAGTCACTACTCTGTTCATAGCGGGGGTGAAGCAAGTGCCCTACAAAAATCACCTGTTTTTCCACATGTCAATATAATTGTAGTATCTCTGATCTCTCCACTATGGGAACTGTATGTTTTGGTGGGTGAAAGGTCGTTGTCTGTAACCTGGGTGATGCTGGCTGTCGTCAGGTACCTTAGGTGTTGGCTGGTGTCTATTCTTGGGGAGGAAATGGCGTCTTGGTTTTTCTCTGACTTTTTCCCCCAAAAAAGGAATGCACAAACTTGCTGATGTATGTGGCAAACGTGCGAGAGCCCTGGGCATTTGGGTGAGTAGAATATTTCAGTTCAATGCATGTAGTACTCAGGTTCTTGTGGGAAATAAAGGCCTTTTTTTACCATGCAGATCTGAACAGTTCATATCATTGAAAAATCCTCTTTTGATTTGAACAGAAGGGATATTAACAGGAAAAACTTTGCTGATGCCTGTTTTAGTGTCAGGAAAGGATGCCACAATATTTTGGATAGTTTCCACCATTTTTAGCTGGCTTCCTGTGGATCTGTATCTCTGAGATAGATGATTCCACAGTGAATAGTTATAGAATCAATTATCTCTAGATTACAAGTAGCTTCGCTCAGTGTGTGCGTGTGTACATTCGAATTTGTCAAAACTGTAAATAGTTGCTGATTGTGCGTCGTGTAGGTTGAATGCAAGGGCTTTGATTTGTTTTTGCAAGATATAGCGCTATACAAATTCCATGTATTATTATTATTATTATTATTATTATTATTATTATTATTATTATTATTATTATTATTATTATTATTATTGGGGGATGTCAATGATTCTGTATACTTTTTTTTCCAATGCTGAATCCATAAGACTGCCCTAAGCGATGACTGTAAACACTGCTCAGGAAAGTCTTGTAGGAGAACAACACAGGGGAGATGAGAGCTCTGAAGTTTAGAACAAGCTTTTGATTTGATGTCAGATGTGGTTTCCCTGTCTAGGCAGGTGGGTTACCTCTAGACCACCAGTCCACCAGTACAAATGCACATACATGGAATACTTCCAGAAAAACGAGGGAAATAGTTTGTTCTGTTTGTCGTTTTTTTTTTCTGACAGCAACATCTACTGCTGTAGAACATCTTGCGCACACGTTAAATCCTGTTCCGCTTTTCGTAAGAGTAGGCCATCGTGTGCCGGTGGGAATAGATGACATTTACCAAACTGCATACACACGGGGACTGGATGTAAAAAAGCACAAGAGTGCTTATCCCATTATCCTCGATATAAAAGAATAAATCAAATCAAAATCAAAAATAAAAGTAGCTGCAGTACATCTTCAAAGAGTTTTGATAATTATAATGCTCTGGTGTACAGTACGTGCTAAGTGGATCATGGTTTCTCCCAACAGCAACACTCCTCTCATCTCGTTCACAGAAGGCACAGACTGACTGCCACTGCTATGGCCCATAGTTTCCTCTCACAGCCTCCCTGGCCAACTGTCAAGGTGATACCGACTAAGCTGTCAATCAGATTTCCTGCCTGTGGTGATTTGTGTTTTTCTGTTGGCATCAGCGGGTGTGGTGTTGGCTGCTGCCTTCAGTGACACTGACAGCACGACTCTTTCTTTAGTATCACCGGTTTCTTTGGGCCAGTATCATAGTATAACAGATTTTATATTACTTTTGTTTTTAGACAGTGATTTAATTTCATTAATATGATGGTTTACAGACCGAATATTAAAAAAACAAAATGTATTTAAGAAAATTACAACACATTGTAGCAAAGTTAACCGCAATTCACACATAAAACTGAATACATACATACATACATACATACATACATACATACATACATACATACATACATACATACATACATACATACATACATACATACATACATACATACACATACATACATACATACATACATACATACATACATACATACATACATACATACATACATACATACATACATCATACATACATACATACATACATACATACATACATATATACATACATATATGCATACATACATACATACATACATACATACATACATACATACATACATACATACAATACATACATACATACATACATACATCATACATACACATATACACACATACACACATACACACATACACACATACATACATACAGACAGACAGACACAACAACACACACACACACACACACACCACGCACGCACGCACGCACGCACGCACGCACACACACACACACACACACACACACACACATACATACATACATACATACATACATACATACATACATACATACATACATACATACATACATACATACATACATACATACATACATACATGCATACATACATACATACATACATACTACATCATACATACATACATAACATACATACATACATACATCATACATACATACATACATGGCTTGGCTTCGCGAACGAAGATCAAGGGCACTGTCCACGTCTGGTGCAGGCTCGCTTGTGGCTGTTCAGTCCAATGCGTGACAAACAAACCCGGCCGCAGCGGCTGCAGGGGAAAGTCGATTCTGGGGTTGATGTAGAGGGGACGCGGTTCTTCCTCCTCATTCGCCTCTCCTCAAGGGCCGCTCTGCGATTGTCCTCAAAGGAGGAGACCGACTGATGCACAGTGTGTCGCCAGGCCTGCCGGTCAGCAGCAAGGACTGACCACTGGTTATGGTCTATGAGGCAGGCTGACAGAGATTTCTTCAGAGTCTTTAAATCTCTTCTTTGGTGCGCCTCTGTAGCGGTGTCCGGTGGAAAGTTCACCGTAGAGAACCATTTTCGGTAGGCGATGGTCCTCCATTCTAGGGGCATGCCCTGCCCAGCGTAGCTGCGTTTTCAGCAACATGGCCTCAATGCTGGTGATCCCTGCTTGCTCCAGCACCTCAGCATTCGTGGTGAAGTCGTTCCAGTGGATGTCGAGGATGGACCGGAGACAGCGTTGGTGGAAGCGTTCCAGAATTCGCAGGTGGTGTCTGTATGTGACCCATGACTCAGAGCCGTACAGGAGGGTGGTCAGTACCACGGCTCTGTAGACACTGATCTTGGTGTCTGTCTTCAGGTGTTTGTTTTTCCAGACACGGTGGTAGAGTCTGTCAAAAGCACTGTTTGCCTTTGCCAGTCTGTTGTCTATATCTGTATCAATCTTTGCGTCAGAGGAGATTGTGCATCCCAGGTAGGTAAACTGCTGGACTGTCTTCAGTTCTGTCTCACCAATTGTAATGTGAGGTGGGTGGTACGCTACCTGAGGTGCGGGCTGGTAGAGAACCTCTGTCTTCTTCAGGCTGACTTCGAGTCCGAAGAGCTGTGCTGCCTCTGCAAAGCAGGATGTTACATGCTGCAGGGCGGTTTCTGTGTGGGCTACAAGGGCAGCATCATCAGCAAAAAGTAGCTCTCGAATTTGTTGCTCCAGGGTTTTGGTGTGGGCCTGAAGACGCCGCAGGTTGAATAGGCTGCCATCTGTGCGGTTGCGTATGAAAACTCCGTCTTCGTCATCAAGATCTTCTGTGGCCTGCTGAAGCATCATGCTGAAGAAGATAGTGAAGAGGGTTGGTGCAAGAACGCAGCCCTGCTTCACCCCGTTTGTGATTGGGAAAGGCTCTGAGAGGTCGTTGCTGTTTCTGACCTGGCCACGCTGGTCCTCATGTAGCTGGATCACCATGTTGAGAAACATTGGGGGACAGCCAAGACGCTCCATGATCTGCCACAGGCCCTTCCTGCTCACAGTGTCAAATGCCTTGGTTAAATCAACGAAGGTGATGTACAGTCCCTTGTTCTGTTCGCGGCACTTTTCTTGAAGTTGTCTGAGCATGAAGACCATGTCAGTGGTACCCCTGTTAGCTCTGAAGCCGCACTGGCTCTCAGGGAGGTGGTGTTCTGCAACAGCAGGTACTAGTCTGTTGAGGAGAACTCTTGCAAGGATTTTGCCAGCGATGGAGAGAAGAGTTATCCCCCCTGTAGTTGGAGCAATCTGATTTTTCCCCTTTGTTTTTGTAAAGGGTGATTATGATTGCATCACGAAGGTTTTTTGGTAACTTCCCCTGCTCCCAGCAGCAAACAAAAAATTCATGGAGTTTGCAGTGCAGTGTTTACCCCCCGTTTTTCCATAATTCTGGTGGAATACCGTCGAAGCCTGCAGCCTTCCCACTCTTCAGTTGTTCTATGGCTTTAGTTACCTCTTCCAGGGTTGGGGCTTCGTCCAGTTCTTCTTTCACTGGTTGCTGTGGGATCTCTTGGATCACTGCGTCATCAACAGTGCGATCAGCGCTGAAGAGGGTTTGAAAGTGTTCAGCCCAGCGGTTCAGTATGGACATCTTGTCTGTGAGGAGTGCCTGGCCGTCAGTGCTGCGCAAAGGAATCAACACTTGGTGAGAGGGTCCATAGACTGCCTTCAAAGCTTCGTAGAAGCCTCTGTAGTCACCTGTGTCAGCGCAGAGCTGAGTTTTCTGGGCGAGGTTAGTCCACCACTCGTTTTGGATAACTCTAAGCTGGCGCTGGAGGTTGCTGCATGTAAGACGAAAGGCAGCTTTCTTTGCTGGACAAGATGGTTGTGCAAGGTGAGCCTGGTGGGCACTTTTGTTCTTCGCCAGCAGATCTTGTATTTCTTGGTCATTTTCGTCGAACCAGTCCTTGTTCTTCTTAGTGGAAAAGCCCAAGACCTCTGCAGAGGTCTGCAGGATGGCAGTTTTTAGGCGGGTCCAGAGCGTTTTTGGACAGGGGTCAGAGGGGCAGTCCTCGACTTCCAGCTTTGACTGGAGGCTGGAATGTAGCTCAGCTTTCACTTCAGCGGACTTGAGGCTGCCAACCTGGAGTTTCTTTCTGGGGGGACCTCCTCGTTTTGACTTTGGCTTGATGTGAAGGCTGAGGTTGCATCGCACGAGGCGGTGGTCTGTGTGGCATTCTGCACTGGGCATCACTCTGGTGTGCAAGACATCACTTTGGTCTTTCTGGCGCACTAAGACGTAGTCTATGAGGTGCCAATGTTTGGACCGAGGATGCATCCAGGTTGTTTTTAGACTGTCCTTCTGCTGGAAGATTGTGTTAGTGATGATTAACTGCAGTTCAGTGCAGAACTCTAGCAGGAGACGCCCGTTGTCATTGCAATTCCCAACTCCATGTGTCCCCAGAACTCCCTTCCAGGCTTCTGAATCTCGGCCAGCTCTAGCATTGAAATCCCCAAGGATAATGACCTTGTTGTCTGCAGGGGTGTGTCTTACCAGGCTGCGCAGGTCACAGTAGAATTTGTTCTTGTCTGCAGGGTCTGCTTGAAGAGTCGGGGAATACACACTGAAGAGAGTGATGTGCTGCTTGTTCTCCAGTGGCAGACGCATGGAGATGATACGGTCTGAATGACCTGTTGGTAAGTTCTCCAGCTTTGAGGCAATGGTGTTCTTGATCATGAAGCCTACACCTGAAAGGCGTCGTTCGGATTGGGGCTTGCCTGACCAGTATAAGGTGTAACCGGCGCCGTGTTCTTTGAGACTACCTTCATCTGGGAAGCGGACTTCACTAAGAGCCGCGATGTCGATATTTAGTCGCGAGAGTTCGTGTGCAACTAAAGCAGAGCGTCGTTCAGGAGGGTTGCTATCTACTGTATCTAGCATGGTTCTGATGTTCCAGCACGCCAGTTTGAGACCTGTCACACCTTTGGAGGCAGGTGTGGAGCCACTTGACTTTGACTTTGTTGTTGCTCGACCTCTTGGAAAGATGCCCGTTGACCGCGGCTAGCCAACTGGGTGGTATGAGGATGAGCTTTCGTTAGGCCACCTTTTCTAGGCCCCTCTCCGTGTGGAGCAAGCAGTGCTATCCCTAAAGAGGGCTGCTTGGTCATTCAGGGTGCTGCCGGGTGATGTTGTCATCCTCAGGTCAACAATCAAACGACCCATACTCCTGAATCGCCTGCATGCAGGATTGGAACTGCGGCTTCCAGTGACATCTTTCACCTGCTGCATTCGCCCCTTTCCAATCGCTACAGGGCTTGGGGATAGTAGGAAAAAGGGAGGATGAGGGGGGGACGTGGACTTGTCCTTGGGCCTGCGCATAGGATTTTTAAGGTGAGAGACAGTGCGCGCAGTACCGTTCCCACCCTTTAAACTCGCGGTTCATCTGCCATGGCCCAGCAAGCTGGGACGGTGACAGCGAGGTCCTCGGGTCGTAGTCAGATTTACAACTGGTGGTTGAAGGCTCAGCCAGCCATATATTAGGGATACACCAGCCCTCAATTCTTTAGGCCTGCCAGCAGGGTATATTAGTCTTCGCTCATACATACATACATACATACATACATACATACATACATACATACATACATACATACATACATACATACATACATACATACATACATACATACATACATACATACATACATACATACCATACATACATACATACATACATACATACATACATACATACATACATACATACATACATACATACATACATACATACATACATACATACGTACATATATAACATTGGAAGTCTTCCAAACAACTGGTATCTGGCAAGTGTCCAACGAGGTCTGGAACAGGCGCTGAAAGACACTTGCAAGCTCAGTGGCACATAGGTTGAGGGTTCTGCCGCATATACCATCTGGCCCAGGAGATTCATTAATGTTTATTGCCTGAAAGTGCTTACAGGTAACTTCTTCATCAACAATGATGGCTATTCTCAAAAAGTGGGGATTGCTTCAGGTCATATAATGGTGCAGGTCTCAATGCATTCACACAGTCTGCCACTTATTAATGACATGAAAGATACACACGTATTAAAACGGGAGAGAATGTGTCCAAAAGTTTGCTATTTTACATGATCATTTATCCAAATCACATATCAGAAACTCACTGCATCAGTAACACCAGACAAAATATCCAGTTGTTTCTTTTCTTGGATGGTGGCCATCTTTATCATGTTTCCATAGTAGCCATTGTGCACAGAGTTACAATTTTACACTTTCTGTGATACAAAAATTATAATACACATGTGTGATGAGAAAAAAAGCATCTTATGTTTAAATGAAAAATGCTGTTTTCACTGTGTTTTTTCCACCATACATACAGCAAATATTTATGCCTCCAGTGGAACAGATATACTTGAACACTTATGGAAACACCCTAACAAAAATCAATACAAATGGATTTCACCAATTGATGAAAGCTGCCATCAAATTGTTGATATACTGAAAAAGTTTGGGAATCATAAGTCCTAAATGCAGGAACAAAATCAGGGGCAGGAAGTAAATCACATCCTTTGCTTATGTCCATAAAGATCAGATTAAAGATGGTCAAACAGAAACAAATACCTGGACCCCACAAACATAATCTGTGTATAATGTATCACTCTAACGCGATTGATGCTCATAGAATTGAAACAAACAATCATTGTGAAGTAATTCTGAAAGACTGAAGTGAAAATGAGGCTTCACTGGAAGACATCTGAAATGACATGAAGAAAGTGTACACAGAGGCTCCTAAATCAACTCAGAAAAGAAGGGAAAAGATCAAGCAAACTTTCATTAGAGATGAAGTTGTCTGGTGTTGTCTAGGTGCATAGCCTTTTGGTGAAATGTGTTTGGTTCTTGGTATATCGGCTTTAATGTGAGTTGACTGAATTTGTTATCATCTTCAGACTGCTAAACACTAACCAGAATAACGTTTAAAGGAGACACATGTATGTTTACCTTAAACTGAGTGAATGGAACAACTCTAGGAAATATGACACATTGAGACCATGGAGAAGTGTATCTTATCACTGAATTGTACCATCATGTTGTTTCTGTATGAAGTGCTAACAAGGGACTGTTAACATGCCAAACATACACACGCCTTTTGTTAGAAATGGAATGGTATTCAGCAATGTGACCACCACAATGCATTGTAGGATGTCCTTGGTAACAACTATCTACTGTTGTTTCCCAGTGACCAGAGTCACACCACAGTGCCAATCTCTGCAGTCTAAGCCTGGCATACATTTCTGGTGCTACCTCCAAGACCATTTTGCAGAACCTGGTGGAATCATTGCACACCCCATACACCACTCCCTTCCTGGCTGTAAAGTCTGGTAAAGACTTCCTGCTGTCACACTCTGACCCACTGACTTGTATGATTGTTGTGTTGGGGTGGTTTTGGTTCAAAAGATATTCTACACCTGGACAAAGATGGCTGATGTTCAAGTGCTGACTGAAAGCTGTGTTCAAATTGGTATGGACAGTTTTGTTGCCTTCTTTTTTGGCTGCACACATATATCCTACAGAGACCACATAAGCAATGAAGAGATGTGTAACAGAAACCAGCAAACCATTGGTCCCTACGAAAATCTTCTATCAATTGTAAAGAAGCGTACACTTTAATGGTACAGGCATATCACAAGATTGAAAGGACTTGCAAAAACAATACTACAAAGCACTGTCCAAGGAGGAAGAAAAAGAGGCAGAGGAAGAAATAGAGACAGACCAAAGAAGAGATGGGAAGACAACATCAGTGAATGGACAGGCCTGAACTGGTCAAGTCTTCAGGGTGCCCCCATGGTTACCATACTAAGGGACAGATAGATAGAGACAGAGGGAGAGAGAGTATATCAAGGGGTAGCAGCATTAGTGTCCTCTGTCTTCTGTTTCTTGTCCTCTGTTTCTTGTCTTTTCCCTTTTCTTTAATGTCTTCTGTTTCATGTCTCCTGTTTCTGTTTCATGTCTCCTGTTTCTGTTTCATGTCTCCTGTTTCTGTTTCATGTCTCCTGTTTCTGTTTCATATCTCCTGTTTCTGTTTCATGTCTCCTGTTTCTGTTTCAAGTCTCCTGTTTCTGTTTCATGTCTCCTGTTTCTGTTTCATGTCTCCTGTTTCATGTTCCAAGTCTCCCGTTTTCTGTTTCATGTTTCCTGTTTCTGTTTCATGTCTTATCAACTGTCTATCATGCTCAGTGCCTTTGATACTGTCCTGGGATAAACCAAATGAGCACATGTCTCTCTAAAGAATTGTATTGAAAACAGTCCTGCAACAAAAGTGCACCATGATCTGATGCAATGCCGTTGCAACTGAAAACTCCTCTGTATCCGTCTGGGCATGATATTGTCCCTGACCTATTTGATATTGAGCAGTGTCTGGGTGCTAGTCTTTTGGATGAGATAATAATCCATGGCCTGTGTGCAACACGCATTCATCACACCTAAAACCCTGACAGCATCAAGAGAGTGACATCTGGCAACATTCTGTTGGAAAATCCCCATTCCAACTACGAAAGAAATACACATGTAGACAGGACAATGTTTAATGAAAGAGACAGGGTAGCTTTTGTTATACTAATGACGTGATCTTTCCAGGAAGATCAGTTCTAATTTCAGACAGATAAATCTACCCTGACTGAAAGTGGTATACATTACATACATGTATTGCTTTACATTGTTGTATTTGCATTCAGCATTTGTCAATGAATTTGTCAGCCTTCAGTGTACTAGCTACAATGAACAGGGGTACACTCTGACAGCTTCATTCCCATGAATACCACAGCTGTATACTGGACTTAAAAAAATGTCATAGATTACTCTGATCAAAATCAGCCTGCTTCAAAATGGATCCCTCAGAGTCTGTTTTTAGTGTAGGCGCTGGTACAGTTTTGTGGCAGGGAAAAGACTGTTTAATAAGGCTTGGGGAATATGAAATGACCAACTTTTTCATCCAGACTTTGGGGTTAAATGGGGATGATGGTTCAGTGACAGAAACTTTGCTGCTCACTCCAGTGACTTTTTCTGGATTCTGTGACTAGTGTGCTACAGCTGAAGGTTCTGGGAAACGTTGTGATGATGATGAACATTCCAGACATTGGGGAGAATACACCCAGTGACATTCCTTCCATGTCTCCCCTCCCTCCATATGACCCTGGAGAAATCTTCCTCAACAGACAGCATTGTCTTACTACTCCCTACTCCACAGAAAAACATCAGGTGATGCCATGAACTCTGCTTCAGCTCACTAGACTCCAGCCCTCCTGCCATCCCAGAAGACCCATTTTCTGCAGCAGACCACAATGGCTGCCTTCTTCACAACACATGTGTAGCAAGAACCAGACATCTTTAGGTGATCAACAACAAGACAGGAGAGGACAACAGTTATAACCAGGACAACAAACGTATCATCTCATTTATTTCATTCCCCTGTAGGAAAAAAGGAGTAATTATTCTCAGACACTCTGTAACTCTGGTTATTTTACGTTCGCTGAATGTGTGTTGCACGCGGGACCTTGGTTTGGAAAAATTATCTCCCAGGCCACTAGTAAAGGTCTAATGGTTAGGACAAATGTCTGGGCACAAACGGGGGATTCGAAACCCTCATGTCTTGCTTTCTAAGCAGTTGTATCACATCTAGACCACCGATGCACTGCACCATGAAAGCAATGTGATGTTCTTTCTGTCTGTTCTGTCCTCAACAAAACCTCTGTTAAGCTGATGGAGGATTCTGTCATCAGGAATATAGAACTGTGTACAGTATTACTTCAGCAACATTTTGCAGTAGAACTCCGTGACAGTTGTATGCCAACTAGTCTGACTAGTTGCAGCACCAGCGTGGCTCATACTTCTTCTTCCTTCTTCTCTCTTTCACTGTACACGGTCAGATGTGTCTGGGAAAAAAATACTGGCATGTTCTTTCCAGCTCCTCTCAAAGGCTGTACAGCTTAGTTTGTAGGGTTTTCTCTGTCGGCCACACTTTCTTCCTCAGGTCGCTGCATGGCATACACCTCTGAAGGATGAGCTCGCCTGTCTGGTTTTCTTTACCACAGGCACACAGGGGAGAAGGAGTGAGTTTCAGCTTTGTGGACAAGTGGTGATTTAGTCTGTTGTGCCCAGTGCAGAGTCTTATAATTAGGACTTGTTCCTCTCTTTTGGGGTGGTGGTAGTCATCCTTTTCTACTCTAGGTCGGGCCATAGATTTGATGGTAATCTTCTTTTCATGGAAGGTGAGGCTACTTTTGGACAGTTCTTTCTGTGCCCCTTGTTTTGTAAGTTCATCAGCCTGTTCATTGCCAGGTATGCCACAATGGGCAGGGACCCATTGCAGCATTACATCTTTGTTTTGTGTAGGGAGCCGCAGTTTCTGTTTGAGTTCTGTTTCTTTGTTTGCAGACAGAGCTTGTAGGACTGACAGGACATCAGTAAAGAAAACCACTTGCTGACATTTATCTTTGGAGTGTGTGACCATGGTGGCAGCTTGTTTCAGGGTTTGGGTTTCTGCACGGTAGTTGGTGCAGTGTGTCCCTGTTGGAATGTTTGCTTGTTCCTCCTTCTCCAGATGGGAACTTGATCAGCACTCCTGCTCCTCCATTGGAGACAGTTTCTGTAGCTGATCCATCTGTGTAGACATGGATCGAGGCCTGTCCTGGATAGAAGTCTTCTACCATGGCCAGGGTGAGTGCCTTCTTACTGGTGATGCTTTGAGTTCCTTTTGGCGTCATATACTAGACACTGGTGTGGATCTCAGGCTCCCTGTGGTGGGCTTCCCATGGTCTTGATAGCGTAGCTGGGTCCCATGGAACAGAATGGGCAGGTAGACTGTTCAGTTGCTGTTGTCTGAATACACGGCTATGGTGGATGAAACTGCCGCGCTATATCCTGTTTCTTGTTGGTTTCTCCATTCTATGGTGCATTGGATGTTCCAGAGTACACTTGTATTTGTCTGCCTGCACTAGAGTCTTGGTGACATGCTGAGTATTGAGTGGTTGCATGCCTGTCAGCTGTTCCATAGTTTTGGTGGAGGTAGATCGCATAGCACCCTAGATGAGTCGCACAATTTGATTCTGTACTTTATCCAGGACTTTTTTGTGGATTTCTGCTGTTGTTGCCCAAGCTGGAGCAGTGTATTCCAAGTGGGGCCATACAGTTCCTGTATATACAGTCTTGAGAATTCTCTCATTGGCTCCGCAGTTGGTTCCTGCTAGCTTCCGCAGAATTGCTAATTTCTGTCTTGCCTTTCCTTTGGCTTTCTTGATGTGAGGTCTCAATGTCAGGCGTTTGTCAAATGTGACACCAAGGTAGACTGTTTCATTGTCATTCTTGAGCCTTATGTTCATTAGTTTGACAGACTGTGGTTTCTGCTTTGGTGAGAGAGTGAACAGGGTTGTGGATGATTTATATTCATTGATCTTCACAGCAGTCAGATTGCTGAAAAAAGGGAAGTCATTAGGGGCTGACAACATTCCTGCTGAATTGGTTCAAGCTGGAGGGGAAGCCATGATCAACACTTTACTTAAAATCTGCAACAAGATCTGGCAGACAGGAAAATGGCCAACACCATGGACACAGTCACTCATTATCACCCACCCCAAGAAAGGAAATCTTCAGCAGTGATAGAATTACCGCACAATCAGCCTCATATGCCACCTAAGCAAGGTCATGTTGAAGATGATATTGAACAGACTGAAGCTACAAGCAGAGACAAACGTTGATTAGGAACAAGCAGGTTTCAAAGCAGGGCGCAGCACAACTAAACAGATATGTAACCTCAGAATACTATGTGAGCAGTACCTTCAACACCAACAAGACCTCTACCACATATTTATTGATTTTAAGAAGGCATTCGACAGGATGTTGCATACAGCTTTGTGGGCAACCATGAATTTGTACAGCATCAATACAAACCTAATCAGAGTCATCAGAGAGCAGTACAACAAGGCCACCAGTGCAGTGTACTACAACAGAAACATTGGAGAGTGGTTTCGAACAACAGTTGAAGTAAGTCAGGGCTGTCTACTCTCATCCACTCTTGTCAATATCTTCCTTGAGAGAATCATAGCTGATGCACTGGAACACCATAAAACATCAGTCAGCATTGGTGGCAGAACAATCACAAACCTCCGTTTCGCAGATGACATTGATGGACTAGCATGATCAGAACAGGAGCTTGCCAGCTTAACAGAACACATAAACAAGGCCTCTAAAACATACGGCATGGAAATCAGTGCAGAGAAGATCAAACTGATGACCAACAACACCAAGGGCATCAACACTGATATCAGGGTCGCTGGAAACAGTTCAAAGCTTCAAGTACTTTTTTTTGTATTTGTATTTTGTATTTTAAATCACTTTATGTCACAGTAGATTTCTCTGCATTAAATTTGGGCTGCTCTCCTTGAGGAGAGCGCCTTGCCACATGTGTAGCGTCTAACCCTTTTTTTTTCTTTTTCTTTCATGCAACTGTATTTGTTTCCCTATCAGAGTGGCTTTTTTGTACATAATTTTGCAAGGGTCAACCCCCTCGTTGCCGTGGGTTCTTTTTACGTGCGCTAAATAGTGATGTGTAACACACGGGACCTCGATTTATCGTCTGATCTGAAAGACTAGCACCCAGACCACCACTCAGGGTCTAATAGATGGGGAAAAAGTTTTGGGTCCAAACAGGGTACAAACCACCGCACACTCCGACCCGGACGTTTTGCTTTCTAGGCAAGGCGCGTTACCACCTAGACAATGATTCATCATTGTATGAGACAAAGGGTCCAAGCCAGAGGTAGTATGCAGGATTGTACATACAATAACAGCACTGTCAAACTGAACACCATCTGGAACGATAAAAATATCTCACTCAGCTCCAAGATCAGACTAATGGACTTCCTTGTCATATCCACATTCCTGTATTGTTGTGAATTATGGAGCCTGACTGCAGATTTAGAGAGAAGAGTACAGGCAGTAGAGTTGAGATGCTTCCACGGATTCCTTGGCATCTCCTACAGAGACCACATAAGTAACGAAGACGTGCATAACAGAATCCAGCAAACCATTGGTCCCTATGAAAATATTTCATCAATTGTAAAGAAGCTTAAACTTAAATGGTATGGGCATGTCACAAGATCAAAAGGACTTGCAAAATCAATACTGCAAGGCACTGCCCAAGGAGTAACAAAAAGAGACAGACCAAGGAAGAGATGGGAGGACAACATCAGCGAATGGACAGGCCTAGAACTCAACAAAACCCTGAGAATGGCAGAACAGAGATAGATAGATAGATAGATAGATAGATAGATAGATAGATAGATAGATAGATAGATAGATAGATAGATAGATAGATAGATAATAGATAGATAGATAGATAGATAGATAGATAGATAGATAGATAGATAGATAGATAGATAGATAGATAGATAGATAGATAGATAGATCTTTACACACCAATTCTCAGCCCTGGCTGCAAGCTTTTCAAGTGCCATCTGTTGTCTATATGCTGCTGTGGTTGCATATTCTTCGGTGCACCACATCACAAGGTCATCAGTGTAAAGAGCAGCTTTGACTCCTCTTGGCAGTTCAGGCAGTAAGCCATTGATAAAAATCAAGAAAGGCGTTGCCGAGACAAGGCCTCTCTGTGGAACTCAGTGTCTGATAAGCTTTTGTATTTTCTTCTTTTATCTGTTTTTTTTTGGGGGTGGGTTGTTTTGTTTACTGTAGTGATTGTTTAGAGTCACCCTTGCTCTTTGGTTGAGTAAGAAAGACTTGAACCAGGAGAGCATGTTGGCTTCAATTCCATTTCTTTGAGTCTTCACCAGTAGACCATCTGTCCATACTCCTCGAAAGCCATCTGCATGTCTATCCAGGCAGCAAGACAACCCTCTGCTCCTGAAAGGCATCTTCTATCTCTTGTATGAGGTGTGTGGCTTGATCTTCATTGCACGGAATTGCCGAAGCCTGCTTGTTCAGGAGCCAAGATGTTGTTAGTATCCAGGTGACAGAGTAACCTGGTATTGACCATCCTCTCCATGGTTTTGGCGACGCAACTGAGAGGCTGATTGGTCGGTAGCTTGATGCTTTCTTCCTGTCTTTGCCCTTCTTGTATATAGGAATCGTGACTGCTTCTTTCCACACTTGGAGGAGCGTTTCTTTCTGCCTGCTGAGGTTGAAGATATGGAGGAGTTTGTGCTCTGCAGCTCTTCCTAGATGGATTAGCATCTCATTGGTTATACCATCTGGCCTGGGTGACTTTTTAAGCTTCAGTTTTTTCAAAGCACTCCACAGTTCTTGTTTAGTTATAGGATTTGTCATAAGCCCTGGTCTTGGGTTCTTGGTATGTCTTCCTCTCTGTTCCTGGCATGCTTGACTCTGCTTTTCTGCATCAATATGGATGTCACTTTCTTTGGCATAGTTATGGGCAAGGTAATCTGCAGCCTGCTTCCCTGTCAGGATTTTGTCATTCTCTCCCAAGGTTATCTTGGGTCCTTCGGTGTCCTCATTGCTTAGCTGTTTTGTAATTTTCCATAGCTTGGATCCATCGTTCTCAAAGTTGAGAGATGCAGTTTTCTCTCTCCAGCTTGCACGGATAGCTTGGAGTTTCGTTTTCAGGTATTTGGCTTTTGCTTCTTGAATGTTTACGTGGCTTGTCTTGGCTGGAATTCCATTCTGGCTCCAATAATGTCTCTTCAAGCTTATCATGGTGGATCTGTAGTGTTTGGGTCCAGTAGAGCTTGTAATTTCTTCGCGCACCACGTGGTATTGCTTCTTTGGCAGCGGTCAAAATGCACCAGATAAATCTTTGATAACTTTGTTTATGTGTCTGCCCTCCTCTGCGTTTTTTTTTTTTTTGCATGGTATCGTGATTTGTTAAATGGCACCTATGGCCCGATACAACTGAGTTCAGCCCTCTATTTTCTGTGAGGGTTGTCCCACCCTTATCTCCTGTAACCCTGGGAGCCCAGGGGGCAGAGTTTTTACCTGGCTCTTGATCGCGTGATGTTCCTGTCATAGGTGATATGGGATATTTCATGGAAACAACAGAGCAACCTGTTGTCCCGCCCTGTCCTGATAGGAACATCGCCAGTTGGTCCGGGGCTGCTTTAGCAGCTAACCCCCTATTTGCCACCAGGGACCTACCTGGTTGAGGATGGTCGCCTCGCTAGGGTGGTTCTTACTATCCCACATTTCTTCTATAGTACATACTTTAATTATCCACTGTACTAACCAAAGGATGAGTGATCAAAGAGAATGGTGTGATCTTTATCACCAGGATCGGGAAGGGACAGCCTGGTGGTTAGTGATCAGCTCATGACCTGATGGTGCTGGTTTAAGCCACCACAGAGATGCCCCGTCATGGGGAGGTTTACCCCAGGGTTAACATCAGTACCCACTCTACTTCTCCAAGGTCCTTCAGATGACTGTAAACCGACGTGCTGTGTGTGGATGCAGACAGATCATCATGTGCACGTGTGAAAGCCATTCTGCCTTTTGGAGTAGTAGGTCACTGCGTGCTGGTAGGACAGATAAGAAAATTCTAAACAGCATGTGCACACTGTGTCATGTTTAAACATCATCCTCAAGGTTGAAGTGTGGCCAGCTTAAGGGTGGGCAAATGATTGCATATGCAAATTCTCACCATGAGTCAACGTTGGAGCTCTAGCTGAGGAACATAGAAAGGTAACTTGGCTAGTCAGGTTTCCTAAAATCAGGATTATCCTTGATCCCTAATTCCGGCCAGAGGCAGTCACCATTTCTGCTGTGAGATCACCAAATATTCATGAAATGCAAAAGGCATGTGAACTGTGAACTCAGAGCTCATTGATAACATTCCCACCTTTGCAGCTGTTACAGTAGATCCAAAGGTAGCTCTGCACACTAACCTCATTTACCCTAGTCCTGCAGACATAGCCAAACTGACACTATACGTCACCTATTTTTGTACTTCTGACTGACTTTGGTACAGGTTACCACAGCGAAAAGGAAGACATGTTATCTGAGTTTCACCATTTTTTCGTTATTTGGCTAGAGCATTGAGATTCAACAGTGGCGATGCTTTGCATATGCAGCCATTTACCGACCATTCAGGTTGGTGTATTCTGTCCTTGGGTATGATGTCTAAAAATGACACTGGTCTGCAAGCATTTTTTTTTAAATACAGGCACTGTCCAAGGAGATAGAAAATGAAGAAAAGGAGGCAGACCAAGGAAGAGATGGGAGGACAACATCAGCGAATGAACAGGACTAGAACTGAAAACACTGAGAGGCTGAACAGAGAGAGAATGGGGAGGGGAGAACTGGTTGTCAAGTCTGCAGGGATGCCCCTACAGTCGTCAGACTAAGGGTAGAAGTAGATAGATAGATAGATAAATAGATATAGATAGACAGACAGATAGAGAGACAGACAGACATATAGATAACATAGGTAGATAGATAGATATATGGATAGATAGATAATGGATAGATAGATAGATAGATAGATAGTATAGATAGATAGATAGATAGATAGATATAGATAGATAGATAGATAGATAGAATAGAATGATAGATAGATAGATAGATAGATAGATAGATAGATAATAGATAATAGATAATAGATAGATAGATTAGCAGCATAGACTAGATAGATAGATAGTAGATAGCTAGATAGCAGACTAGATAGATAGATAGATAGATAGATAGATAGATACATGATAGAAAATATAGATAGAAAGACAAGAAAGAAAGAAAGAAAGAAAGATAAGAAAGAAAGAAGAAGATAGATAGATAGATAGATAGATAGATAGATAGATAGATAGATAGATAGATAGATAGATAGATAGATTAGATAGATAGAT
>CM060347.1:36244200-36246700 GCA_030674155.1 Stramonita haemastoma | reverse complement strand
GAAGTTGGACCTAGTCATTCTTGGGATTTCAGTTAGAATTTGATAATGATTATGTTTTATCAATTTTTAAATCATTTCAAGTCATTTATCAGTAGAATGTTTTATTTTACCTACTTCATGTTATTCATTTATTGATTCATTTATTTATTTGTGGACTATAGAAGAGACTTATATTGGTGCTCCATGTACCTATAATTTTAGTTTTGGAGGGGTTATGATAATATGTTTTTATATATAGTTTAAAAATCAGAGTTGTGATTTGTGTGTGTGTGTGTGTGTCTGTGGGGGGGGGGGGGGGTACAGTGAGAGGGATGGGAGAGACATGAAGTGTAGGGGTGTGTGTGTGTGGTGGGGGGGGGGAGGGGTGTAAACAGAAGGGAGGAGGGAGAGATATGTTAAAAAATAGAGTATTGTTCCTGTGTGTTTTGGTTATAGGCTTTTATTGATAGGTTGTGATGCCTATCGTTGTTGTAACGTTTGTTGGGTTTTGTTTAGATTTGGGGAATTGGAGTGGGGGAGGGAGAGAGAAAAAAAGGGGGGGGATGGGGTGTGTGGAGAGAGAGAGGAGTGGGGGAGAGGGAGGGGGGGAGAGAGGGGGGAGGGGGTGAGAGAAGGGAGAAAGAGAGTCAAAGTTGAAAAGATCGCAGTGGCTAGCATGCATTTTATGTGTGGGGAAGGTGATCATTTTGAATATAAATCAGTATGTGATGCTTATAAAAGCAGGTTTTACAATTGTTATTTATTCAGCCTGATGAAGCTTCAGAATAGAAGCGAAAATTTGCTGTCAAATAAAGAGATGAAGTTGAACACAGTCGTGTTTTTATTATTATTTTACTATTATATATATATATATATATATATATATATATATATATATATATTATATATTATATATATATATATATATATATATATATATATATATATATATATATACAAGTTGCCAGGAGTTTTATATGCTCCCTAAGATCCACAAGACTCTGGTCAGTCCACCAGGTCGTCCTATTGTATCTGGTGTTAATGGACCAACCGAAAAACTCTCCAAGCTGGTGGATGACTGGTTGCAGCCATACAACAAAAAACTACCGAGCTACATTCAAGACACAACTCACATGCTCCGCCAGATTAACAAGTGGAATATAGAATATGGTCCTTTTCCTGCTCACACACGTCTTGTCACCATTGATGTTGTGGGTCTGTATAACAATATCCCACATGAGGAAATGGAAAAGGCTGTGATACATGTTTTACAAGACGACATAAAAGAACGCATACCACCAGTAGGGACACTGCTAAAAGTGATAAGACATGTACTAAAAAATAATGCCTTTCATTTTGATGGGCAATACTTTCTTCAAGTTCTGGGAACTGCCATGGGAACACCTATGGCTCCAACTGTAGCCTGTCTATTCATGGGATGGCTGGAACATCAGCTTCTGGCAGATAGTCCAGTTCAGGTGCCTGTGGAATGGTGGTGACGTTATATAGATGACATTTTTCTCCTGTGGATGGGATCTGAGGAAGAGCTTCACTCTTTTACGGAATACTTAAACAGCTACCACAAAACAATTAAATTTACCGTGACAAGTTCACAGACCAGTATATCTTTTCTGGATATATTAGCTAAACTGCAAAATGGATACTTACAGACTGATTTATTTTCAAAGCCTACAGATGCGCATGCTTACCTTCACAAATCCTCTTGTCATCCCAGACATATCTGCAAAAACATCCCTTTTTCCCAGTTTTTGCGCCTCAGACATCTGTGCTCCAGTGTGAACTCCTACGAAGGTAGATGTCAAGAAATGAGCACTGAATTCCTGAAAAGAGGCTACAGCCTGGAAAGTCTAAGAGCAGCCAAAAACAGAGCAAGTTTAATCCCCCGCCACCAGACATTATCTTACAAAACCCAGCAACAGAAACCCAGAACGCCAATGATCATCACACACAACCCAGCCAATCCTCCTTTGGGAGCCTGGCTCCAGGAACTGCACCCTCTGCTACAGGAGAGTCAGCGGATGAAGCAGGCCATGCCAGCACCTCCCCTTGTGGCAGAGAGGACGTGCCGCTCCCTCCGCTCCCTGCTGATGCCTTCCACTCTTCCAGCCACCAGCGATGACACACCTGGCTGTGTCAGGTGTGAGAAGGACAGCAGTCTGTGTGCTACATGCAGGGAACACCTGGTACCTTGCCACACTTTCTCCAGCTCTAACACTGGTGAAAAATTCCATCACAGACATAGACTATCTTGTGACACCAACAACATTATATACCTACTGTACTGTGAGGTCTGTCTACAGCAATATGTCGGTCAAACACAAAACAGCATGAAGGAACGAATGTACCAACACCGATCTGACATTCAAAGAAACAGAGACCCGAAGAAGACTCTCCTCACCACGCACTTCCATAACTCTGGACACTCCGTCTCCAATGTGAAATGCGTTATCATTGAAAAAGTGTATGGCAAAACTGAGGATGAGAGACTAAAGCGTGACAC
>CM060347.1:36231700-36241700 GCA_030674155.1 Stramonita haemastoma | reverse complement strand
TACTTCTTGTCCATAAGACAGTCTTGAGCGCACAAGGGCCAAGGACAGGTGTTTTAATACGGTGATATCTTGCCCCCACGGTTGTTTACTGACTACTTTTAAGAAATTATTACGATTATTATGATTATTACGATTATTACGATTATGATGATGATGATGATGATGATGATGATGATGATGATGATGATGATGATGATGATGATGATGATGATGATGATGATGATGATGATGAATATCGTTGTTGTTGTTGTTGCTGTTGTTGTTAGTGTTAATAATGGTTAAGTCGTTCGCCTGCCAATTCGTAAACCGTGAGCTTCTGGGTTCGTACCCAGCCTCGCCCTTTCTTTCCAGTTTGATGAAAAAATCGAACTGAATGTCAAAGTCATTCGGATAAGACTATAAACCCAGGCCCCGTGTGCGAGTGCACGCAGAACATCTTGCGCATACGTTAAAACCCCATTCCGCCTTCGGAAGAACTGGCCATAGTGTGCCGGTAGAAGCGGATGACAAAATTATATTAAAAAAAACAGCATGCACACAGGTGTGTTTAGACACCATCCCCGACGAAAAATCGGGGAGTTAGGAGTCCCAGGGCAGCTCAGGGCTGTATATGGCAACGTTCTGGTGGCTCCTGCAAAGGTACTGGAACAATTCCTATGGGTCATTGCCTTTCCAATGGATCATTCCAGTGGCGTGGAGAGGGGGGGGGGGGGGTCTGCTGCATGGGTAACAGCTTGCCCTCCATACTTTCTTACCCAGGCTTTGCGCACTAAAGACTAGAGTGCAACTCCATAGTCTTCCAAGACTGATGGGTGCCTGCTACTACTACTACTACTACTACTACTACTACTACTACTACTACTACTACTACTACTACTACTACTACTACTACTACTACTACTACTACTACTACTACTACTATACTACTGCTACTGTTGTAACAACAGTAGCAGTAGTAGTAGTAGTAGTAGTAGTAGTAGTAGTAGTAGTAGTAGTAGTAGTAGTAGTAGTAGTAGTAGTAGTGGTAGTAGTGGTAGTAGTAGTAGTAGTAGTAGTAGTAGTAGTAGTAGTAGTAGTAGTAGTAGTAGTAGTAGTGGTAGTAGTAGTAGTAGTAGTAGTAGTAGTAGTAGTAGTAGTAGTAGTAGTAGTAGTAGTAGTAGTAGTAGTAGTATCATCATCATGATCATCATGATCATCATGATCATCATGATCACCACCACCACCACCACCACCATCATCATCATCATCATCATCATCATCATCATCATCATCATCATCATCATCATCATCATTATTATTATTATTATTATTATTATTATTATTATTATTATTATTATTATTATTATTATTATTATTATTATTATTATCATCATCATCATCATCATCATCATTATTATTATTATTATTATTATTATTATTATTATTATTATTATTATTATTATTATTATTATTATTGTTGTTGTTATTATTGTTGTTGTTATTATTACAGTTCGAAAGAGTGGTGTCTGCATTGACGTTAACTCCAGAGGAAAAATCCTCTTCAATAAGAATCAAATGCCGTTCAGCAGATCACAATGCAATGCACATCACTCTAATTACTAGGCTATCTTATCTCCCATGTGTGTGTGTATGTGTGTGTGTGTGTGGTGTGTGTGTGTGTGCGTGTGTGTGTGTGCTGCGTGCGTGTGTATGTGCATACGTGCGTGCATGCGTGAGTGTGTGTGTGTGTGTGTGTGCATGCTGCATGCTTGCGTGTGTGTGTGTGTGTGTGTGTGTGTGTGTGTGTGTGTGTGTGTGTGTGTGTGTGTGTGTGTGTGTGTGTGTGTGAACTTAGAGAGGAGAAGAGGGAGAGAAGGAGGGGAGATGAGGAGGGGAGAGGAGGAGGGGAGAGTCACCCTAAAAATTGTACAGTACCAAGCAGAAGAGTGCAAGCCTGCACACTTCATATCACACACACACACACACACACACACACACACACACACACACACACACACACACACACACACACACACACACACACACACACACACACACACACACACCTCTTTTCCCCTGTTACAATGTAGAAAGAGGTCAGGTGCTTAGTGACCTCCAATGAACAGCTAGAGTGTGCTGCAGTATGTATGCAGGGGGCGTGTCTTCACCTTGCAGATAGTGGATAAAAATAGGGGCAAGTGAAGAGAGAGCTGTCAGTGTGTCTGATCATTGACAGAAGGAGGTGTACAGAGAACTATGCACTGACCATGTCTGCTGTGTGAAGTGGACAGTGACCATGTCTGTTGTGTGAAGTAGACAGTGACCATGTCTGCTGTGTGAAGTGGACAGTGACCATATCTGCTGTGTGAAGTGGAAGTGGACAGTGACCATATCTGCTGTGTGAAGTGGACAGTGACCATATCTGCTGTGTGAAGTGGACAGTGACCATGTCTGCTGTGTGAAGTGAAGACATTTTGAGGCAGGGTGTGCAACATGGGAAACTTCTTTGTAAAGGGGAGAAGGGGAGGAAGGGGCACAGGTAGGTTGGCCATGTTCTGTACTGCAGTCTGTGTCAGGCATTGGGAAGACAAGGGCTTTAGCAATGACTGTTGTTTTTTATTAGTGTGCTGTTTGTGTTTGTGTGTGTGTGTGTGGTGTGTGTGTGTGTGTGTGTGTGTGTGTGTGTGTGTGTGTGTGTGTGTTGTGTTTGTCTGTTTGTCTATGTATGCATGTATGGGTTTGCAAATATATGTGTATGTGTGTTGTATGTGTTTGTCTGTCTCTCTGTCTGTCTGTCTGTCTATCTGTTCTTGCCTTCATACTAATGTTTTTTATAGTAATTGCATATCAATATATGTGGTAGAATCCTTTAGTTCTGTGCCACTGAACTTGCCAGCACCTTTCAGCACCTGTTCCAGGCTTCACTGGTAACCTGCCAGATACAAATTATTTGGAAATCTTCCAATGTAATACCTCTTCCAGAGAAACCCAATTTGATCAGTGTAATAATTGTAGATCTGCAGCTCTCACAGCTGTTGTGATGAAAATATGTGGCGCTCCACCACGAAATGAGTCGCTTAGCACATTACCCAATTTTGCGCTAGGAGCCTTTAAAGGCAGGTGGGGGTCAAGTTGTCAATTTTGTGATTTTGATTGATTATTAAACTAGATCTGTTTATTTATCTTATTATGAAATATCAATGTATCATTTTTATTCCTTTTGCTTTTAAATGTGTTTTGAAAATACCAAAGCACTCATTCTAACAACCTGTTACTAAAATAAACTTGCCTGTTTCTCATTTTGTCACATCCTGCAGTCTATCATTTCAATTTGTAATAATATTGCAAAGAATTGTCCGATTTTCAATCTGTTTTTTGTATTTGATAGCCACTTTATTGCACATTAATAACATGTCAATAACTAAAAATTGACCTGAGGTGCACTCCGTCTCATTATGTGGTGGAGCGTCACATATTAGAAAACACTGTAAAATCTCTCACTTTCTCCATTATAGAGAAAGATCTTGACCCACTGCAATTCGTGCACAGAACTGGAAGAAGTGTTGAAGATTCAAATCTGTACATTTCAAACAAGTTGGACAGTCACTCAGAAACACATGACTCTGGAATCAGAATATGATTAGTTGACTTTAGTCCTGCTTCCAATACATTGCAGTCTCATTTTCTTGTAAACAAGGTACTATCAAACTTTGACACAGGCAGACACTTAATTTGTTTACTGGCTGATTGATTTTACAATCAACAAACCACAGCTGTGTTTACCACCAAAACTTCTTCATGGGGTAGATGTACCTGTGCTGGTCCTCCACAGTGTTGTGCTCTCTCCCCACAGATGATAGCAAAACAGCTGTAAACATTTTTCTTCTTGTGAAATTTGCAGAAAACAGTGCTCTTTTGTCTCTTCTGTCTGGGTCAGTCTAAGACAATAGTCCAGCCCTCAGTGAGTTTGTCCATTGGTGGGATGATGCCTATCTGGAGCTAAATGTTCTAAAACTAAAACTCTTTCTTGTGAGTTAGAGCAAATTTCTGAGAAATACCCTTGTCCATAGCCAACAAGTTTATAAGTAGCTTGGAACAGGTTTTTTTTATCACAAGTTAAACTTGGATAGCAACACTGATGCTAGAGTAAAAAAAAAAAAAAAAAAAAGGACAACCATTATTTTCTTAGGAAGCTGAAGTATTTGTTATTTCAAAGACTATTTGTTTTGCATGTCTTGTGCAGAGAGTGTTCTTGTCTTTGCTCTCAGTTGCTGGGGTAACAGCCTAAGTGTTAAAAGCAAGACCAGTCTTCAGAGCATTGTGACAATCTGCTAAAAAGTAATAGAAAAAGAACAGAGATCTCCAGTCTTTCAACCATTGTCACATCATCACACTTATGTCCTTCCCTAGTTCCCTGTCACATAGTCTTTCATCCATTGTCACAGAATCATACTGTTTCCGGCTTTGTGAGAAATGTGTTTTTGATGTGATCTGGTTTAATGTTGTATTGAGCTCCACCATTTGTCTCTCTGTCCTCTCCTCTGTCCCCTCTGTTGATCCACCAGTGGCTCCAACACTTGGCGACAGAGTTAATCACAATATTGTATTCCAGTGTTGTGTTAGCTTTATTTTGACTGACTATGACACTGTGTAATTCCTGTAATGATATTAATCTGTTCTCTTGAAAATTAACTATATTTCTAATCTGCTCAATTTCTTGTTTCTGTCAATTAAAAAAAAACAACTAGTATTTTATTGTATACATTATCAGGGTAGGCATTATTAACTAAAGTCTGATTTATGCTATCTATTTTCAACATGGCAGGCAATATTAAACAAGCTCTGATTTAAAGTGTTTAACTTCAATCATGATCAGGGCATTATTGAAGAACATCTGATCTATTGTGCTTTATTTCATGCATGATCAGGGTATTATTAAAGAACATTTGATCTATAGTGTTTCATCTTAAACATGATCAAGGCTGGCATTATTAAACGATAAATAATGTATAAAGTTTTCTGTTTATAATTATGATTTGTGCAGGAATTATTAAACATTTGATTTTTAGTGTTTTATTTTTTGTAATTATGATTAAGGCAGGCATTGTTAAACAACATATGATTTATAATGTTTTAATTTTTATAATTATAATTAGGGCAGGAATGATTAAACAACATATGATTTATAGTGTTTTATCTTGTACATGATGTGGGACAAAATAGCTCAGTGGTCAGAGCACTGGCTTTTCCCAATCAAGGTTAAGCAGCACAGAGTCCCTTTAGTTGACATGTTTAGCAATTTATACCAGTCCAAATACCTATTATTTTTTGTAAGTTTCCCAAGATGGCATATTGGTATTCTACTCCAGCTATGTTGGTCTGTCTTTCAGCTAGTGTCCCCGCCCATTGTAAGTGTAAACCTTTCTGAAAAGTAATCCTGTTTCTCATGTTGACACCTCCCTGGTTGTAGTCAGCTTTTAACAGTTTTCTGTTCACCTTTCTAAATGCCTTTCTGTTGCTGTAGTTTTCCTGCTAAGCATTAATAAACTAAAATAAAAACGTGTCACCTACATTACTCAGGAGGAGCCCTGTGGAAGGTAGTGCCAGAAATTCTCAAACGTTTAAAAAGCCATTATTCTTTCCAAAAAATACTACAAGAGCATTTACTATCAAACAGTACATAACTCTCTCTCTCTCTCTCTCTCTCTCTCTCTCTCTCTCTCTCTCTCTCTCTCTCTCTCTTCTCTCTCTCTCTCTCTCTCTCTCTCTCTCTCTCTCTCTCTCTCTCTCTCTCTCTCTCTCTCTCTCTCTCTCTCTCTCTCTTGGGGGACGGGTAGCCTAGTGGTCAGAACATTGCGCTGGCAATTTGACTACCTGGGTTCGAGTCCAGTCGAGGAGATTTTTCTCTGGAGTTAACATCAGTGCTGACATCACTCTCCCTAAAAGTCCTTCGGATGATACTGTAAACCGAGGCCCCGTGTGCAAACGCAGGCAGAACATCTTGTGCACACGTTAAATCCTGTTCCACTTTTCATAAGAGTGGGCCATCGTGTGCCGGTGGGAACAGATGACATTTACAAAACGGCACTCTCTCTCTCTCTCTCTCTCTCTCTCTCTCTCTCTCTCTCCTCTCTCTCTCTCTCTCTCTCTCTCTCTCTCTCTCTCTCTCTCTCTCTCTCTCTAGTATGGGTATTTTCAGTCAATACAAGTTGACTAAATTGATATAATATTTCATAAAGAAAGATGAAATATCTAGAATTTCCTAATATAGTTATATGCACTGCTGATATAACTATCGGTGTAGATATGTCTAACAATGGGTTGACTTAGGATTGTATGAGATGTGTATCAGTGGTCTAGAGGTAACACACCTGTCTAGAAAGCAAAAAGTCCGGGTCGGAGTGTGCGGTAGTTGGAGTGTGCGGTAGTTGGAATCCCGTTTGAGCCCCAAACTTTTCCGCCATCCATTGGACCATGAGTGGTGGTTTGGGTGCTAGTCTTTCGGATGAGATATTAAACCGAAATTCCGCGTGTTACACATCATAATTTAGCGCATGTAAAAGAACCCACGGCAAAAAGAGGGTTGTCCTTGGCAAAATTCTGAAGAAAAAAAGGCACTCTTATAAGTAAACAAAAATAATACAATTGCAAACAGCAATAAGAAAACAAAATAGAGGCGCTGCACTTGTCATGTTGCCTTCTCCCCAGCAGGGAGAGCAGCCTGAATTTCACGCAGAGAAAGTAGCTCCGACATAAAGTGGTATAAATAAATAAATGAATAAATAGATAAATAAATGAATGAATACATCCAGATCTAGCTGCCAATGATTACTTGCCTGCATGTGTGGTTTCAACACTTCGGTTTGTTTAAGGGGAAGGCAATATTAAACACTAAAGGATTGGAGTGAAGGGTGAGAGGAGAGAAGGACTACTCAAAAAACTCCTCCCTACGTTTTTGTCCGAAGAGAATCCTTTTATATTTCCCCATCCTAGCCCACCCTGAATTTATTGTGTTGTCTTATCTTGACTGTTACATAGTGTACTCTAACTGTCAATCTATCTTCTGCTGATATATCTCTTGCACTTTATTGTTTTCTTTTCCTTTCCTTCTGCATACCCCCACCCCTGCTCTCTCTCTATCTTTGTATCTCTGTCTCTTCTCTCTTTCACATACACATACACACACACGCACACACACACACACACACACACACACACACACACACACACACACACACACACACGCGCGCGCGCGCGCGCGCGCGCGCACGCACACACACATACACACACAAGAAGCTGCCATTACTATGGTATATCATTTAATTCCTTACAACTGGTTTCTTGAAAACAGACGGCATCACGTACATGTTTATATCAGCCATTCCCAGTCCTGCACATCACCAGTTCTGTATTTATAATTCCATGTCAATGCTCTTTCATTCTATGTCAAAGAACCATGCCAGCTTTCTTGTACTGACACTACAATACACAGAATCCACACCAACATAGACAACAATTAATATCAGATTTAGTACAAGTGAGTATATGCTCTCATCAGGAATTGGTGTCATCAAAACTATATGTCCCTAACCCACAAAAAACCCCAAAATAATGTTTATCACTGCCAGACAAAACAGACAAACTATCAACATGACTACTCCGCTTCCCCTGTACTCATAAAAACCCATTTCAGAAGTGGAAATCACAGAGTTTTAGACATACCACAAACACTCTCTCATGAACAGCACATCATCATCACCAAACTGAGCAGCACTGTGTGCAGCAAGTCTGTCAGCAACAGACGCTAGAGCAGAGTGGTTAAGACCCTTTGACTTCAATCCCAGGGGTCTACAAAGTCGTGGTTTGAATCTCCCCGTTGCCTGCTGCGTTAGGGGTGGGGATTTTACGATCTTGCAGGTTAACTTCAAGTGCAGACCTGCCAGTGCTTTTACTCCCTTCGTGTACATACACATGCAGAAAATCAAATGTGCATGTAACAGATCCTGTCATTAATGTCAGCACTTGATGGGTTACACCTACCAAGCGTATATACCCGAAATTGGAATGCAGCTACCTTCATGATGAGTAAAACTGGTCAGCTAAGAAAGCATTCACCATTAGCAAACCCCAGCACTCCAGCTGTAGAGAAGAAAAAAGTCAGTCAGCTTTGTAGAATACAGCATTACTTCAGTCAGCTTTGTAGAATACAACATTTTTTCAGTCAGCTTTGTAAAATACAGCCTTTCTTCAGTCAGCTTTGTAGAATACAGCATTTCTTCAGTCAGCTTTGTAGAATACAGCATTTCTTCAGTCAGCTTTGTAGAATACAGCCTTTCTTTCTTCAGTCAGCTTTGTAGAATACAGCATTTCTTTCTTCAGTCAGCTTTGTAGAATACAGCCTTTCTTCAGTCAGCTTTGTAAAATACAGCATTTCTTTCTTCAGTGAGCTTTGTAGAATACAGCCTTTCTTCAGACAGCTTTGTAAAATACAGCCTTTCTTCAGTCAGCTTTGTAAAATATAGCATTTCTGTCTACAGTCAGCTTTGTAAAATACAGCATTTCTTTCTTCAGTCAGCTTTGTAAAATACAGCCTTTCTTCAGTCAGCTTTGTAGAATATAGCATTTCTTCAGTCAGCTTTGTAAAATACAGCATTTCTTCAGTCAGCTTTGTAGAATACAGCCTTTCTTTCTTCAGTCAGCTTTGTAGAATACAGCATTTCTTTCTTCAGTCAGCTTTGTAGAATACAGCCTTTCTTCAGTCAGCTTTGTAAAATACAGCATTTCTTTCTTCAGTGAGCTTTGTAGAATACAGCCTTTCTTCAGACAGCTTTGTAAAATACAGCCTTTCTTCAGTCAGCTTTGTAAAATATAGCATTTCTGTCTACAGTCAGCTTTGTAAAATACAGCATTTCTTTCTTCAGTCAGCTTTGTAAAATACAGCCTTTCTTCAGTCAGCTTTGTAGAATATAGCATTTCTTCAGTCAGCTTTGTAGAATACAGCATTTCTTCAGTCAGCTTTGTAGAATACAGCCTTTCTTTCTTCAGTCAGCTTTGTAGAATACAGCATTTCTTTCTTCAGTCAGCTTTGTAGAATACAGCCTTTCTTCAGTCAGCTTTGTAAAATACAGCATTTCTTTCTTCAGTGAGCTTTGTAGAATACAGCCTTTCTTCAGACAGCTTTGTAAAATACAGCCTTTCTTCAGTCAGCTTTGTAAAATACAACATTTCTTTCTACAGTCAGCTTTGTAAAATACAGCATTTCTTTCTTCAGTCAGCTTTGTAGAATACAGCCTTTCTTCAGTCAGCTTTGTAAAATACAGCATTTCTTTCTTCAGTCAGCTTTGTAGAATACAGCCTTTTTACAGTCAGCTTTGTAGAATACAGCCTTTCTTCAGTCAGCTTTGTAGAATACAGCCTTTTTACAGTCAGCTTTGCAGAATACAGCCTTTCTTCAGTCAGCTTTGTAAAATACAGCCTTTCTTCAGTGAGCTTTGTAGAATACAGCCTTTCTTCAGTCAGCTTTGTAAAATACAGCCTTTCTTCAGTCAGCTTTATAAAATACAGCCTTTCTTCAGTCAGCTTTGTAGAATACAGCCTTTCTACAGTCAGCTTTGTAGAATACAGCCTTTCTACAGTCAGCTATGTAGAATACAGCATTTCTTTCTACAGTCAGCTGTGTAGAATACAGCATTTCTTCAGTTACCTACAGTTTGTCTTCAGCGGATCATGGGTCTACACTGTTTGACACTGTCAGTGCAGATACTTTAACACGCATTGATAGTAATCCCATGAGTCCACAAAGTCGCGGTTTGATAGTAACATGAACGATCTCTCAAGGCAGTTTTCTAAAACCCCTCAAGTTTAGTTGAATATAGCAACACAACACTAGCAGCCTTTCCATTTAGAAAAATGCTTGAAAACTGCACTGTGCCAGACATAATCACGGTGAGGCAGGGTGTGTCCTATGAAAACTGGTTTGTGTCACTGTGTCAGACACCTCACTTATGGTGACATTTCGCTG
>CM060347.1:36224200-36226700 GCA_030674155.1 Stramonita haemastoma | reverse complement strand
AAAGTCTCTTCACTTGAGACGTTCTTCAGATGTGGCATGTCATAGACTAGATGAGATTTGTAATTGTATTCCAGAAGACCTTGACTTTACACGCCATGGTTATCACAGAAGCTGTTATGCACAGTTTACAAGTGTGAAATTTGCCAGGAAAAGAAAGCGTGAGACAGGTAGTGAAGAGGTTGCAGGACCATCAAAACCTAAAGGACTGTCGCTACTTCAGGCCCATTGCTTCCAAAAGACAGTTGCATTTTTTGCAAGAAGAAATTCAAAAAGAAAGTTTCAAAAGGGGTTCCATGTTTTGGAAACCTTGTAAAATGTATCACCAAGACAGCAGAACAGTCTATACAGGATGCAGCCAAAACTAAACAAGATGACATTTTCACTCATTATCAAGATACAGATCTTGTAGTACGTGAAGCTCACTATCACGAAGGTTGTAGAAAGACTATCTGAGATGTGAAGACAGGCATGCTGAAACATCAACAGACCAAAAAACTACTGAGCGGCTACAGGCACACGAGAGGGCATTTGAGTACATATGCGAGTATGATGAAAATGCAATAATCAGAGGTTCACAGGTGGAGAGAATGACCATGCTAGGTGAGAAGTACTGTGAATACATGCAACAACATTCTCCTGACTTCTACAATCCAGGATACAAGACTTACAAACTGAAAGAAAAAAACAATGAAACATTTTGGCTTCAGAATTCAGTTCTGGGCTCCGAACCACCGCTGTGATCTTGTTTATTGTGATGAACTTGCCCAGGGTCAGGCAGTTGAGACAGCATTTGTGTCAGCAGCTTCAGAAGAAAGACGTCTTGAAGAATCTGCATATGTTCTTCGCCGATACATTATGGATGCTTTCAGGGCAACACCTGATATGCCATGGCCTCCTTCTGCAGAATTTCTTCAGTCTGGTGCTGTTAAACTTCCAGATATTTTCACAGACTTTCTAAAAACACTGCTATCTGGAATAAGTAGTTCTATGGAGCAACCGAAAACCACCAGATTGGCATCCTCAATTGCCCAGGACATATGCTAATCTGTGACAGGAAGGAAGTGGAAAATGCCTAAACATGTTTTGCTTGGAATGTCTGTCAGACATGTAACTGGCAGCTCTGAAATCATAAGTCTGTTGAATAGGTTTGGTCATGTTGCTGGATACAAAACCATTGTGCGACTTGAGACTGCTCGGGCCAATTTTGTACTTCAGTGCGCAAGTCTTCTTCCTTCAACAGTGAGTTTGACAGAGAACAAGGTTATCCATTTTTGCTGGGATAACTTTGACCTGAACGAAGAAACTCCATCAGGAGCCAACACCACCCACTCCACTCATGGCATTGTCATTCAAGAGGTTACTGGGGACACAATGCCTGACAATTTTCTCTCTCAGACAGAACCTCCTCCTCATTATCAGGACTGCCAATGCTCAGTGCAGTATGAGCCACATGATGTTCCTCCATGCTTTGCAAAAGTAAAGGCAGAACCTAAGTTGCATGTTGTGGAAACTCATTTCTCAAACACAGAGGCAGTCTACAAAGCTCAACTTGCTGATTTTTGGTGTGTTTGTTTTCTCCAGATTCCAGGCCACAAATGGAAGTCAACTTGTCCCTGGATGGGAGGGTGGGTATCACTCACAGGAGAAGGGACAGAAAAGAAGCAGTCTACTGTGGACTATATGGCACCCATCCACCACCCTGTCACTGAACATAATAATAATAATAATAATAATAATAATAATAATAATAATAATAATAATAATAATAGTAATAATAATAATAATATTAATAATATTAATAATAACAATAATAATACCAATAATAATAACAACAGCAATAATAATAATAATAATAATAATAATAATAATAATAATAATAATAATAATAATAATAATAATAATAATAATGATAATAATAATAATAATAATACATGAAACTTGTATAGCGCTATATCTTGTAAAAACAAATCAAAGCGCTTGCATTCGACCTACACAGCACACAAGCAATCAACAGCAATTTAAAGTTTTAACAAATTCGAATGTACACTCACTGCATGCACACACACACACACACACACACACACACACACACACACACACACACACACACACACACACACCACAAAACACACATACACACACACACACACACACACACACACACACGCACGCACGCACGCACGCACGCACGCACTCACGCACGCACGCACGCACGCAGCATGCGCGCGCACACACACACCTATAAACGTTATACACTTTGGCAGGTAGATGTTGAATGCAGGATAGGATTGTACGGTGTTTTCATTTCAATTTTCTGTTTTGTTTTTAAGATATGGGACAGGCGTTCCTTGTGCAGTGGTGACATTAACATATGTTGATAGCCTGTTTAATACCCTTTATTTTGGTACCAAATTTGATATGAATGTTTAAGAATATATTTATATAAATAATGTAAATTAACCTCACCCCCTAAATATTTGCCTTCTGAAGGGTTACCATA
>CM060347.1:36204200-36219200 GCA_030674155.1 Stramonita haemastoma | reverse complement strand
ATATACTCTCAGCCACACATGAAGGGAAAATATTAAGATAAAAAATAACACTGAAAACAGGTAAGGAGAAATAGCACCTATCTGGTGAGGAGGCCATACCAGACTTGTGCACATCACTAAGAATCTGTAGTGGAACCAAACCACATAATTCTGCTTATAGTCCAGGCGAAATTCGGATAACCTTGTTCTGAGACATATATTTAGTTTTTTTGGTGATTCTGAAGGATTTTGGGGTGCTGAATCCAAATCCGTTGGAGGCCAAGTCGTAAATGTTGGGCATCTTGACTTATTGCGTAATATCCAAGATGGCCGCCACGGATACAGAGAATTTTAAAAGTAGAGGGTATTTGACATCCAATTTCAAATTAAATATTTTTTTCATGCAAAATTATTAATCAGTTAACTAAAAGGGGTTCATATCATCATAATTCTACACTTTTTATAGAGAGATTATGTAATATTGCGTAATTTTACGTATTAAAAAAAAAAAATTCAAGGTAGGCAAGAAATACTTCCTTGGATATACCTGGCATGCTATTGAATCAAATAAATAATGTAAAGCAAACAGAAACAAACAAAAAGGCAATTTAAAACAAGCAAGCAAACAAATAAATAAAGCCTATTCCAGTATTGAATGATTAATGAATGTATGTGTGGGAAAATATGATTTAAAAAATCAGGTACATAAGTTCAAATCTGATCAGCTGTCCACACAGGTCTTGTCCACATCATCATTTTCTGGGTTTCTGATAACTCTGTCATGTTTTTTTTGCAGAGAAAAGATCTATTGCAATTGCAGAATTCCCTGCAGGTCAGTGCTAACTTGGTGCAGGTGTATATGGTTGTACTGCATCCAGTCTTGCAGGTGCAGCTGATGAGATTCAAGACGTTGTCTGGTGCTGGTCATTGTCCCTGCAATCCATGCTGTGGAATGAGTGTGGACCCACACAGTTCCCAGCCACAGTTCAGAGGACTGATGTCTGGAGTTGTTGGATGTCCTGCTGCTTTCTTTGCACAGGGCCACCTGATAATGGGATGTAAGCAGTGTGCTTCCTGCTGGTCTTGGTTGGCGGCAGACTGTTCAATTTGTGGGCAATGTGTCGTTTCTCTTTAATCTTTTGTCTGGAGATGTCAGCACCCATAGTTCCCAGATGTGTTATTTGCTCATGGTTGTATAGCATGGAAAAACAACCCAAGCATGGATATGATTATGATGTGCTTCTTCTCTGCTGTCAGATTCCCAAGTGTCAGGAATCCATCAAATGATGCAAGCTTCTTCAGGACAGTTAGCTTGCCAACACCAGAAAAGGAGGACACAGTGTAAGATCCAGAGAGTGCATGAGCACTGAGAAGGCTTGGCATGATGTTTGTGTGTGTTCTGATGAACTCATTCACGTTGTTGATGGATTTGCCCGAACTGCATGACTCCATGGTCAGAAGGTCTTTAGAAAACCCATCAGTTCTGCAATGTAAGTGGTGGGTCCAAATCAAGACACCAGTGTCATCAGAAATCACGCATGGATTTGTGTCCATTTCTTGCTTCTTGAAGCACAGTCTGCACCATCAACACATCAGCCTCCTCATGGTGGACAGCTGTCTGCAGTGGACCAACACCTACGCACACTGGCTGCAGGTCTGGCCCAGTCGTGATCATCTGTTTTCCCTTCAGTGGTTCCATGACACTCAGTTCATCTGCAATCATTTTGATGACTGGCTGCATGTTGGCTGTCCCATTGAAGACCAATATTTGCTTTAAAGAGATGTGCTCTCACTGAGGGTGTATAACTGGCTGAATCCTTTCTGTCACCCAGCAGGACAACATGACTTGGTACTCACTTCAAGGTAGCTGTCAAACACTACATGCAGAACTTGTGAAATAGTTTCAGCATAACGAAGAATGATAGCAACAGCTGCATTAAAAAAAATCTGACACTTTTGCAAGCTGGCCAGGCCATGACACCGTGCACAGTACAGCACAGGCATCCAGGATGACAACATCTGCAGGGTCCAGACGACGTGTTCCATGTGCAGCCAGCAGCTTGTTCTTCAATGCAGACTTAGCTGTTGTGTGCATAACGCCATTGACATCAAAAAGGGTGCTAACTCATGAGAAAGGAGAGTTTCTAGTAAGATACTGTCCTTCATTTAGGCCATGATTCCAAGATCACGCGCAAAAATGAACTCAGTGTGTATGCATGAATGTCCAGCCTGGTTGTTGTGGGCTCTCTTTGTTACAGAAGCCATTGTTCTGATGCATCTTATCCATTTTATGTGGAAACCAGTGGGCCAGTGGCTTTCAAAAATCACATCTTCACATTGCTGGGATTCAATTTCAGCAGTTTCATGAACGTTCAGGGAGGGCTCATCTACAACATCGCTTGGTTAATATACATATTGATCATGCACCATTTTCTGGATGTTTATTGATGTCAAACACATCAGTGCATGTTGATAGGGCCTCTCTTATTCGCCCTCTGTCTGCAGCATCTTCTTTCAGGCGAGTATTACATTCTTCTTTTGGAGACTCAACAGCTGTGTGGGATTCTTTCCCTCTTCTTCATCGCCTGAAGATTGTGCAGGATTGGCGTCATTGTACTTTGAGAGTTTGCCCAAATAACCAGTGTTGACTCATTCAGTGTGGATCCAATAATCCCAGATGGTCCATGGGTATAGCGTATCTATGTTGTCTCCATTGAAGAGGTCAGACCATCTGCCATTCCAGAGTCCTGCTTCACGGCGCATGACGTGTCCTCCAGCAATGAATTTTTGGACAGATCAAGATGCAGACGTAGCTTGGAATACAGACAGTAGAGCCCATAGTGTGCATAGTTGGGAGTGACCAGCAGCAAAAAAGTGTGCATCATTTTCTCAACTGCAAACAAATGAAGTGGCCTCTCTCTCTCTCTCTCTCTCTCTTCTCTCTCTCTCTCTCTCTCTCTCTCTCTCTCTCTCTCTCCTCTCTCTCTCTCTCTCTCTCTCTCTCTCTCTCTCTCTCTCTCTCTCTCTCTCTCTCTCTCTCTCCTGAGGAATACCATGATGATAAACAGAGCTTGGGTGAGGCCTTGTACCTACATACACGTTGCACAAGACTCTGTCGTCAGATCTGCCATTGTGTGGATGTTTGAACTGAATTGCAGGAGTGGTCTGAGCAGTTCCTCAACAAGGAACCTGACGGCCCTGACATTCTGGGCATAATAATATTTCTTTCCACAGAGCACCTTAGGAACTCCAGCAATAAAATAGGTAGATAAACATTGACCTCATAACCACACTATTTAAAACATACATTCCATTTCTCAAAGAATTGTTTTGGAAATAACGTAAAAATCTTTCACAGAACCCCCCCCCCCCCCCACCACCACCACATGCACACACACGCTCCGTCTCTCTGTCTGTCTGTCTGCCTGTGTGTGTATGTGTGTGTGTGTGTGATACACACACAGACGCGCGCGCGTACACACACACACACACACACACACACACACACACACACACACACACACACACACACACAGGGAGAACTCTCTCTCTTTCTTCACACACACACACACACACACACACACACACACACACACACACACACACACACACACACACACACACACACTCACACAGAAATCTCTCTCTTCACACACACACACACACACACACACACACACACACACACACACACACACACACACACACACACACACCACACACACACACACACACACACACACACACACACACACACACACCACACACACACACACACACGCACACACCACACACACGAACTATCTCTTTCTCCTTCACACACACACACACACACACACACACACACACACACACACACACACACACACACCCAAACATATATATATATATATATATATATATATATATATATATATATATATATATATATATATATATATACACAAAGAGAACTCTCTCACACACACACACACTCACACACCACACACACACACACACACACACACACACACACACACACACACACACACACACACACACACATTCCATCTTTTCTGGCTCACATTCTAAAATAAGGTAGGCCTACACGAAGGATTCAGGGTCGAAGACATTGCTCTTTCTGATCAAGCTTAACAGCTTCTCAAGACACATCCACTCACACAGTCGATCTGCCATGAATGTTTGATGAAATGGTGTGCATATTTTAATAATCGAGGATTGTACTTCACAAAAGAAACATGATGAGAAGTGTCATTGGAACAATATAGTCAACACAAAACACATGTGTAGAAGCCAAACGCCGGCACGACTCCGCTGTGAGCGAGCCCATTCCGTTTCACGGGGTGAAAATAAGGCCGCAGGGCGCCTGGCATGCAGCTGGCCCACTGTTTATAGAAGCCGCTTCCCCTGCACACTATTGGGATGGTCGTATAAAATCCCGGTCAGCTAAATTTAGAACGCCGCGGCGATGCCAGAAAAGTGTTTAGGGTAGGGATAAATAATGCTTTATATCAAGAGTTGCCCAAGATTCCCAACTTGGCCTCCAACGGATTTCAAATAAAGACATATTTAAGTTTCAAAATCCGTTGAAAAACCTAATATATCTCACAAAACAAGGTTTAGTCGATTTTACAATACCTCACGCTCGGACTATTATAGGAAAGCAAAGGAAGACCAAATGCATCTGATGATATCAATCTGCATGCCAACAAAATAAAACATAATTATGTCCCCACACATATATCTCTGAACAGCCAAAGCAAATGAAGCAATGATAATACCAAGTAGTAATACTCGGCATCCGTCAGTCTCGGAAGACTATGGAGTTGTGCTCTAGGTTCTGGAGAGTGAAGCTTGGTCAAGTAAGTATGGAGGGCAAGCTGTTACCTATTTAATAATAATAATAATAATAATAATAATAATAATAATAATAATAATAATAATAATAATAATAATAATAATGATGATGGGGAAAAAATCATGAAATTTGTATAGCACTATATTTTGTAAAAACAAATCAAATCACTTGCATTCGACCTATACAACACACAATCAATCAATAACAATTAATAGTTTCAGCTAATTCGAATGTACAGACACACACATGCGCGCGCGCAACACACACCACACACACACACACACACACACACACCACACACAACGCACGCGCGCACGCACGCACGCACGCACGACACACACGCACGCAAGCGCACGTGCGCACACACACTTATAAAGGTTATACACTTTGGCAGGTAGATGTTGAAGGCAGGGACAGGTAAGAGATGGAATTCCAGAAACAGAAGGAAAAAATCTTAGGTTTGAATTAAGTGTGTCTTGAGGTTGGATTTAAATGTGTCATATGTAGGCTTTTGCTGGAGGTCATTCCAGACTGATGGACGAGAAACAGAGAAAGAGCGGCGGCCAACAGTAGACAGGTTGAATCTAGGTATTCTTAAGGACAAGGTATCTGCAGACAACATTTAGCAGACATGCCCCCTCCCCTTTCTCCACCTCGCTAGAATGGTCGATTGGAAAGGCAATTGCTGATACGCATGGTTCCAGTACCGTTGCAGGAGCCACCAGAACGTTGCCATGTATAGCCCGAAACTACAATGGAGATACTAATTCCCCGATTTCCCTCAGGGATAGTGTCTAAATACGACACTTGTGTGCATACTGTTTTTTTAACTTTGTTGTCATCTGCTCCTACCAGCACACAATGGCCTGCTCGTCCAAAAGGCAGAATAGGTTTTTTTAATGTGTGTACAAACAGAGGTCCTTGATAATACTACAGAGGTCACTGATAAACTTACAGGGTCACTGATAAACATTACAGACGTCACTGATAAACACTGCATATGTCATTGATAGACTACAGAGGTCACTGATAAAGACTACAGATGTCACTGATAGACACTTCAGAGATCACTGATAAATACTACAGAGGTCATTGATAAACATTACAGATGTCATTGATAGACTACAGAGGTCACTGATAAAGACTACAGAGGTCACTGATAGACACTTCAGAGGTCACTGACAGCCAACACCTCATCAGGATGACTGATTGCAGGCAGGGGCTGACCCCGAGGCACAGTGGATCCCGTTTATCGAGGAGCACTACCCCGACCTTCTGAACACAACCTACTTCTTCCCCTCTATCCACTTCAGCCGAACCCCCCATCTTGTGGTCAACATCGCTGGACTGCCTGTCCACGTTAGAGATAACCCTAACCCCAATCCACGTCACCGTCGCCATCGCCACCAACCAGAAAACCTACAAGTATGGGAGCCAAGGAGTATGTATCAGCCCATCGCCCAGGGCAGTCAGGATTTCCATGTACCAGCCAGTGACCAGCAGGACGACCGTGCTCAACAGCGCTGTCTCTCTGCCCTATTCAACATTCAAAATCAAGTAATGATGGTGATTTCAAGTCTGAAATTCCGACAATATCTCAACCCCCTCCATGCTGCTGCCTCCCAGCTGCCCTCCATTCGGCATCTTCCCGTAGAGATACAGGACGGGGAATGTGACATTATCATCATTCATCGCCACTACGGGTTGCTGGTAGGAGAAATAAAATCTGTTGGGGACAGCGACTACTTCCAAAACCAGTCCCCAGAAACGCAGACCTCGGTGATCAAAAGCAAAGTAGAGAGAGCCTTGAAACAGGTGCAGAACCAGGAGACAGCGCTGAGACACCTGCTGAGTGACCTGCCTCCTGTCACCATCAGCAAGGCATTGATGCTACCCAACATCACGTCACGCCAGCTGCTGAAAGTTCTTCACTGCTATCCATCACTGCTCCAGGTGAGTGAGTTACACTGGTAGGTTAACATCATTACTGATAGGAAATGTGTCACACTGTTAAGTTGACATCACAGCTGATAGTTAAATGTGTCACACTGTTGAGTTAAGGTCATTACTGATAGGTAAATCTGTCGCACTGTTTGGTTGATGTCATAACTGATAGGTAAATGTGACACACTGTTTGGTTGATGTCATAACTGATAGGTAAATGTGACACACTGTTTGGTTGATGTCATAACTGATAGTTAAATGTGACAACTGTTTGGTTGATGTCATAACTGATAGTTAAATGTGACACACTGTTTGGTTGATGTCATAACTAATAGGTAAATATGACACACTGTTTGGTTGATGTCATAGCTGATAGGTAAATGTGACACACTGTTAAGTTGACATCACAGCTGATAGGTAAATGTGTCACACTTTTGAGTTGACGTCATTACTGACAGGTAAATGTGTCACACTGTTTGGTTGATGTCATTACTGATAGGTTAATGTATCATACTGTGGAGTTGACGTCATTACTGATAGGTAAATTTATCACACTGTTGAGGTGACGTCATTTATGGTATGTAAATGAATCACAGGGCTGGTTGAACTCAATTACACTTTTTTCCTCAGATCCATGTGCATCTGGGAATGAATAACAAAGTTTACACAACTGCATGCACACGGGGACTGGGGTAAAAAATCAGATGAGGGCTTACTTATTGATGTGGTAGTGATCTACATCTTGCCATTTCTCCCTCTGTAATTGTAATTTTTTGCAAGAGAGCTTGATCTTTTACTCTTTTTTTCAATCCTTTAATTCCAGAATAATGCGATGAGAAGTTCTGTGATTTTTTGCATCCAGTCCTTGTGTGCATGAAATTTAGTAAATTTTGTCATTAACACAAACATGAGAACCTACTCTTGCTAAAGATGGAACCTGTTTTTAGGTGTGCTAGAGAAGTTCTGTGTGCACACAGGGCCTCAGAGTATAGTCTCATTTGAAGGACTTTCCTGGGGAGTAGAGTCAGCCTTGATGTGAACTCCAGAGGTCAGATTCTCTTGAAGTGGTGCTGCGGTGGTGGTTCAAACCTGGCCATCAAATCACCAGGGCAACCCTCACCGCTTTAACCACCAGGCCATGTGTGAGTGGTGATGAAGGCGAAGAAGGGGAGGGGGTTACCAGGTTTTAGCCAATGACTGGTGATGAAGTCCCAGTGTTACTTCAGTGTTGACTCTTTTGCTTGTTGTACATAGCTACCGTGTGATGGGAGGCGTGTTGCAAGACAATGAGAATGAATTCCATTTTCTGATGCTTAATGATGTAGTGTTTACAGCCAGGTCCATGTAATGCGCTTTGAACGTTATTGACCAGTGAAAATTCGAAAACAAAAAAGTTATTATCATCACTTGATTACAACATGAATATGTCATTACTATTATCATTATAGTATTATTATGACACAATGTAAACGGTATTAAGACACTATCCCTGTAGCATCCTCTTTTTGAGGGAATCATGGATATCCACAAGGAATGTTAGGGTCAGCTGTCGGTTCCCTCATGACACAGTGTCCATACTGTGAATAGTAAACACTGTCAGCCAGTACCAGCACTGACAGCATTATGCCCCAAAGTGATGGATGTCATGTCATGTCATGTCATGTCAGTGACTGTGATGTGCAGAAACTGTGCCAGGGGCTCTCCTTACCTCAGGACGTCAAAGAGGCAGTTCGTCACTGCCTGTGTAAGGAAGACGTGGAAAACCCCAACGACTGGTGGCGGAGATTGCAGACAGGTGGACCTGATCCCTGCATGGATGATCACCTGTATACAAGGCTTGTAGCCAGGTAAGGTGATACTTGTAGATACTGTCATCATCATGTCTTTATCATCACCTGGTTACACTGTCATCATATGTGACGCTCCACCACATAAAGAGTCGCACTGCACCAGAGGTCAATTTTTATTCATTCACATGCTATTAATTTGCAATGAAATGGCTTTACAATACAAAAACAGACTGGGAATCGAACAACTCTTTCAAAAGTTATCACAATTTGAAATGGTAGACTGCCAAAAATGTGACGCTCCACCACGAAATGAGTCGCTTAGCACATTACCCAATTTTGCGCTAGGAGCCATTAAAGGCAGGTGGGGGTCAAGCTGTCGATTTTGAGATTTTGGTTGATTATTAAACTAGATCCGTTTATTTATCTTATAATGAAATATCAAGGCATAATTTTTATTCCTTTTGCTTTTAAATGTGTTTTGAAAATACCAAAGCACTCATTCTGACAACCTGTTACTAAAATAAACTTGCCCGTTTCTCATTTTGTCAGATCCTGCAGTCTATCATTTCAATTTGTAATAGTGTTGCACAGAATTGTCCGATTTTCAATCTGTTTTTTGTATTTAATAGCCACTTTATTGCACATTAATAACATGTCAATAACTAAAAAATGACCTCATGTACACTCCGTCTCATTATGTGGTGGAGCGTCACAAATGTCAAAATGAAAAATTGACAATTTTAGCATCCTAATAGGTGGTCAGAATGAGGGCTTAGCGATTTTCAAAGCACATTTAAAGACAAAAGGAAACAAAAGGCAGAGTTATTACAAATTGGAATGATAGACTGCAGGATTTGACAAAATGAGAAACGGGCAAGTTTATTTTTGTAACAGGTTGTCTGAATGAGGGTTTGGGTATTTTCTAAACACATTTAAAAGCAAAAGGAATAAAAAATTAGGTCTTGATATTTCATTACAAGGTAGAATATCGGATAGAGTTTAATAATAGATCAAAATTTCAAAATGGACAACTTGACCCCCACCTGCCTTTAACGAAACATGAGCAAAGTTGAAACCCCACACAGTTTGAACATGAAACAACAATTTAACTTTAAAAAAAATACTACCACAAATAATCAAGTGGACTGTGCAGTAAACATCTAGCAATGGCAAAGGCAAACTTTGAATTTTCAAATACATTTTTCAAGAGACAGCTCAGAAAATGTAGGTAAAAGGGTTTTACAACAGGACACTCAAATATGATATGAGTATTGGAAATATGATCTCCACATAAACATCTTACATTTTTACAGAATTTTGTGATAATTTTGTGACTGCAAGAGTGTAAAATCTTACATGCCCCATTTTTCTAAAAATTGCCCTCTCCAGTATATCCAATAATTTGAAATTGCCATTTTAAACTGTGATGGATCGGTGGTCTAGGTGGTAACCACAGTGCACATGTCCAACATCCCTCAGTCCAGAGTGCTAAAGTTAGCATACCCTCTCCTTTTACCTAGTCCAAGTGGGGTCAGATCCTGCTATAAATAGCACCAGCTTGCCTGGCTGGGATGGGACGGGTTTTTCTGTTTTTTTTAATGCTTTTATATCGAGGATAATGGAATAAGCATTCATGTGCTTTTTTCATCCAGTCCCCGTGTGTATGCAGTTTAGTAAATCTTGTCATCTGTCCCACCGGCACACAATGGCCTACTCTTACGAAAAATGGAACAGGATTTAACGTGTGCGCCAGATGTTCTGCGTGCGTTCGCATAAGGGGTCTCGGTTTACAGCCTCATCCGAAAGACTTTTGGGGAGAGTGGAGTCAGCACTGTTGTTAACTCCAGGGGAAAAATCCCCTTAAACGGGAATCGAACGCGTGTCGTCAAATTACGAGCGCAATGTTCTGACCACTAGGCTATCCCGTCTTGGTTAAATTAACTAGCACTTAAGAGAGGTGAAAGTGGGGGAAAATGACAGCTGTGTAACGCGCCTTGCCTAGAAAGCAAAAAGTCCGGGTCAGAGTGTGCGGTGGTTCATATCCCGTTTAGGCCCAAAACTTGTTTCCCATCCATTAAACAAGAGGTAGTCTGGGCGCTAGTCTTTTGGATGAGACGATAAACCGAGGTCCTATGTGTTACACATCATTATTTAGCGCACGTAAAAGAACCCACGGCAACAAGGGGGTTGACACTGGACAAATTCTGTAGAAAAGGCCACTCTGATAGGGAAAACAATTGATACAGTTGCCTACATGGGAGAAAAAAAAGGGTAGGCGCTGCACTTGTGGCAGCGCTCTCCCCGGGGAGAGCGGCCCGAATTTCACGACGAGAAATCTGCTGTGACATAAAGTGGTACAGAATACAAAAAAATACAAGAAAGGTGTGTCACAGTCCCATAGGATATTTGTTATAGTTGCATTAACGTTAACGAGTTGTTTTTATGGGGGTTTTTATTATTGTTATTGCATTGTCAAGTTTCTTTTATTTTTTTTTTGGGGGGAGGGTTTACACACGTTTTGAAAAAGACTTTTTTTTGGTCTAATATTACTAGAAGTGAACAGACATAAAATTTGAGACAACAATACACGGATCTGCGGACACAAAGTTAAAGAGAGAGTGAGGAATGGGAGAGCAGACCAAGACAGATACAGACAGATACAGACAGACACAGACAGACATGTGGCTCTATGACTGTGTATCTGTGTGGTACAGATACAGACAACAAGACAGACATGTGGCTCTATGAACTGTGTATCTGTGTGGTCAGATACAGACAGACAACAGACAGAGCCATGTGGCTCTATGACCTGTGTATCTAAAGGTGTGTCTAGATCAGACAGACAGCAGACATGTGCTCTATGACCTGTGTATCTTGTCAATCAGACAACATGTGCTATACTGTGTCTGTGTGGTCAGATACAGACAGACAACAGACAGACCTGTAGCTCTATGACCTGTGTGTCTGTGTGGTCAGGTTCTGTGGCCCGGCCACCACAGTGGACGTCCCCACAACCGGCCCCCCACGAAAGGTGCTGAGGTCCCAGGGGCAGGCTGTAGCGGAGACGGAACTCCGCTACTCGTCACTGGTGCTGACGCTCGCCCAGGTGACCTTGCTGAGCAGACAGCCGGAGGCACAATACCTCTTCCTGCATGGTCCTCCCAGGGACGGGGAAGACGGCATGCCTCTACCTCAAGGCCCTCCTGTGGCTCCAGCAAGGCCGGCGGGTGGTGCTGGTGAGCGGGGATGTCGAGAGCCGAGCGGTGAGCGAGTTGCTACGGAACAGCTGGTGAGGACGGCGGGGCCAGCAGCCGCCAACATTTATCGCCACTGCTGTGACCTGGATGAGGAGGATTTGGATGCTGAGGCAGAAGTGAGGAAACTCCAGCAGCAGATGGGCCAGGGCCCCTTCTCCGTCATTGTGGACAAGTTTGGAACTGACAGGTCAGTTCTGTTCATTGACTGGTTTACTGATTTTAGCGCTCTGTGCATGTGTGTGTGTGTGTGTGTGTGTGTTGTGTGTGTGTGTGTGTGTGTGTGTGTGTTGTGTGTGTGTGTGTGTGTGTGAGGCGTAGTGTGTGTGTGTGTGTGTGTGTGTGTGTGTGTGTGTGTGTGTGTGTGTGTGTGTGTGTGTGTGAAAGAGAGAGAGAGAGAGAGAGAGAGAGAGAGAGAGAGAGAGAGAGAGAGAGAGAGAGAGAGAGAGAGAGAGACAGACAGACAGACAGACAGACAGACAGACAGACAGACAGACAGACAGACAGACAGACAGACAGATAGACAGACAGACAGACAGACAGACAGACAGACAGACAGACAGAACAAAGAATCATAACAACAACGAAATTGATATGAAGAGTAATGATCTACCTATAATAATAATTGATATAATAGTACTGGTAATAGTATTATGATAATGAATGATGGTGATAGTGATGACGATGATGATGATGATGATGATGATGGTGATGATGATGATGATGATGATGATGATGATGATGATGATGATGATGATGATGATGATGACGACGATGATGCTAATGATGCTGCTGATGATAAAGATGATGATAATGATGATAACGATGATGATGATGATGATGATGAAGAAGATGATGATAATGATGATGATGATGATGATGATGATGATGATGATGATGATGATGATGATAATGTATGCAATGTACAAATCTATATCGCTGAATCTTGTACATCAACAGAATAACCAGCTATGGTCTGTGTGGTGGGCGGGGCTCTAAACAGCCAGAGTGGAAAGACAGGACTGACTGTAGGGATGTGGTCAGTGTGAAGTGTGCACCTCCTCTGCTGTGAGTGGAAAGACAGGACTGACTGTAGGGATGTGGTCAGTGTGAAGTGTGCACCTCCTCTGCTGTGAGTGGAAAGACAGGACTGACTGTAGGGATGTGGTCACTGTGAAGTGTGCACCTCCTCTGCTGTGAGTGGAAAGACAGGACTGACTGTAGGGATGTGGTCACTGTGAAGTGTGCACCTCCTCTGCTGTGAGTGGAAAGACAGGACTGACTGTAGGGATGTGGTCACTGTGAAGTGTGCACCTCCTCTGCTGTGAGTGGAAAGACAGGACTGACTGTAGGGATGTGGTCACTGTGAAGTGTGCACCTCCTCTGCTGTGAGTGGAAAGACAGGACTGACTGTAGGGATGTGGTCACTGTGAAGTGTGCACCTCCTCTGTTGTGGTCCTGTTGCACATTGCTACTGGACCTGCTGACACTGAACTGACATCTGGGACAAGTCTAGAGTGTTGTTACCATAACAACAACAACAACAACAGTGACAACAATGACAACAAGAACAATGACAACAATGACAACAATAGCAATGACAACAATTACATTTATTAATGACAGCAATGACTATACTACTACTACTACTACTACTACTACTACTACTACTAACTACTACTACTACTACTACTACTACTACTACTATTGCTATTGCTACTGCTATTGCTATTGCTACTGCTACTGCTACTGCTACTACTGCTACTGCTACTGCTACTACTACTACTACTACTACTACTACTACTACTACTACTACTACTACTACTACTACTACCACTACCACTACCACTACCACTACTACTACTACTACTACTACTACTACTACTACTACTACTACTACTACTACTACTACGACTACCACTACCACTACCACTACTACTTCTACTTCTACTACTACTACTACTACTACTACTACTACTACTACTACTACTACTACTACTACTACTACTACTTCTACTACTACCACATGTATTTGTTATCGAGTGTAAAATGTTCATTTTGTAAATTATGTTGTTTTATGTCACACTGCCTGTAATGATGTCATGGTGAAGACAGCAGACTATGAGAGTTGCTGTTGTTGTTGTTGTTGTTGTGGTGGTGGTGGTGATGGCGGTTGCGGTGGTGGTGGTGATGGTGGCAGTTGCGGTTGTGGTGGTTGTGGCGGTGGTGATTGTTGTTGATGTTATTTTTGTTGTTGTTATGTGTATGATTGGTTGTTCCATGTGACAACAGGAGAGAGAGAGAGAGAGAGAGAGAGAGAGAGAGAGAGAGAGAGAGAGAGAGAGAGAGAGAGAGAGAGAGAGAGAGAGAGAGAGAGAGAGAGAGAGAAAGCAGACCGTCAGTGCAGTGCTACAGAACCCCAAGCTGTGTGCTGTATGTAGCAGACCTCACTGACCCTGTAAACAGACAGAGAGATCTCTGTCAGTGATGACGCTTTCTTCACCTGCAGTCACGCCTTGTCTTCTCTGTTGCAGTGGCAGTGACAGTTACACCCAGTGGCTGACAGAGGTCCATGATCAGTTACCTGACGTCACTGTGTGGATGGCTGGTGTCTACACACTGGACGCGATGCTGACACGTCAACAACAACAAAAACAACTGCCGTCCTGGCTGGAGGTGCAGACACTGCAGGAGTCTCTGCGCTGTCCGCCCACAGTGACCACAGTCCTGCAGCAGTCAGCTGATAAACAAGACCTCAACTCCACCATCTCGTACACTGCCCCCCAGCACCCAATGGCCACACAGGGCCTCCCAGTGCAGATGTTGCAGCATGACAGTCAGCCAGGTCACCTTTTGGATCATCCTCGGCTCTGTGTCAGGTGTGCTGATGCTGTCTATAATTTCATCACCTGTCAGCTGCGTGTGGGACAGCCAGGTAGAAACTCCCTCCTCCTCTTCTTCCTCTTCATGCTCTTCCTCCTCCTCTTCCTCCTCATCTTCCTCCTCCTCCTCCTCATTGTTTTTGTCATCGTCGTCATGCTACAAAACAATGTAATTCCATGCAATAAAGTACACACACACACATATACGCACACACACACACGCACGCACGCACACACGCACGCACACACTCACGCACGCACGCAAACACACACACAAACACAAACACAAACGC